>PISW01005512.1:0-47111 GCA_004023785.1 Mungos mungo
AGAGAGAGAGAGAGAGAGAGAGAGAGAGAGAGAGAGAATCTGAAACAGGCTCCAAGCTCTGAGCTCTCAGTACAGAGCCCAAGCCAGGGCTCAAACCCACGGACCATGAGATCATGAACTGAGCTGAAGTTGGATGCTTAGCTGACTGAGCCACCCAGGCGCCCTGAAAATTAATGCTCTTTAAAATCCCCCACAGAACCGGCTATATATAGAAACCAAAAGCCTTGACATGGCACACAGGTGCTGTGTAATCTGGCCCTGCACACTTCCGCAGATTCAGTCTCCTGGCCTACTTTGCTGAGGCCACACTAGCTTTCTTTTGGTTCTTTCTATGTGACGAAGCTCCCTTTTGCCTCGGGGCCTTAGCAAAGGGCAGCCCGTCTTTCTGCAATGCTTTTACATCCTTTGTACTGACCAACACCCGCTCCTCCTTGGGGACCCCTCTGAAAAGTTGCTTCCTCAGCAAAACTACTTCGGACCCCTCCCGTCTAATTCATCTCTGTTTTCCATCATATCAAAGATCTCAGACAATTCTGCTTCTGTTTAAAATGTAGGAATTGGAAAGCGTGTCACTCCCAGCCTGACAAATGAGAAAAATCTAGATCATCTCCAAAACCATAATTTGTCTTGAACCCGACTAGTCTGAGGTCTAAGGAAAGACAGGTGCTCTGAGAAGAGAGAGGGCTGTGAGTACTGGGGAGAGCTTGGGAGAGGACAGGGCTGCCACAGAAGAGGGTAGAGACTTCTGGTACCATGATTACTGAATTGCTGCAGGTCATGTGCAGGCTTCGGTAAGAGAATAGGACCACTGTCGGTCCAGATGTGAGGGGGGCTCACTGGCTCCTCTCTGGTGACCTCACTGTGTATTCATGAAAGGACCAGGAGGCTGTTGAAAGCTTGCCTTGATGCAGGCCTGGGGAGGAGAACAGAAACTGGCTCAGGAGGGTACAAAGCTCTTCCCAGGTCCAGTGCCCCACGTCCCTTTGGAACAAAAGCCTAAGTGAAAGGAGAAAGGGCAGAAGATTCTGTGACCACAAGGGCACTGGTGAATACTCACTGAGCATGAGAGGCAAGGGACAGAAAAACTGGGAAAAGGACAGAAAATCATCCAGGGCGCAGACAATTCATGGTTTCCCATTGCTGGGAGAGATACAGAGTCCATGAGAAAGATCCACCCCCAAGACAAGATGTTGGATGAAACAGAGCCCACCGAAGGCTGGCTGAGCCAAGACAACAGAGAACGTGTAGTCCTCTGTCCCCTGCTGCCCCCAACCAGATCAAGTACCAAGTAATAAGAAAGAAAAGTCTCCTGGAACAGGAGTGAGACCCTCTCTAAGGCACAGGTCCACAGGGAAAGCCTGAAGCTGGGTGGAGTAGGCACCTTGAGGGATCACTGACTCGGGAGGAGCTGTGTGGAGAATACCATACCAACCCTGACGCAGCTCAACCCCTGACTGGACTGACACAGCTCTTCCACACACAACACTACAGGCACAGTAGTGGGAGAGACACACCCACTTCCAGGTACAAGCCCTCTGTCCTACACAAAATGTCCAGGCCTTCATCAAAAGCTATAAGACACATGACACAAAGCAAAACAAAAAACAAAAACAAAAACAGACCCCAACATGAAGAGACACAGCGCTCAACAGAACCATGTTTGGATATGAGCCAGATGTTAGAACTAACAGACAAGGAATTGAAAACATTTCAAAGATCTAGTGGAAAAAATAGTACACATTAAAAAACGGGGATTTTAAGCAAAAGATGGAATCTATAAATGAATCAGATGAAAATGCTAATAATAATAAAAACAAAGCAAAACACAGTGCCGAGATGAAGCAAGCTTCCAGCACGTTTCACCAGTAGACTTGAAACAGCCCAGGAAAGAAGAGGTGAACCCAAAGGTAAGTCAAATGAAATTATTCAAAGTGAAACAATACGAGAAAAAAAGTGGAAAAAAACCCAGAGCATCCAATTGCTATGGGGAACTATGAAAGGTCTAATATATATGTGATTGAAATCTTGGAAACAGAAAGAGCAAGAGGGAAGAGAGAGGATGGGTCAGAAAAAATTGTTTACAGAGAGAATGACCAGGGATTCTCCCAAAAAATATGAGTCACCAAACCACACATATCGAAGAAGCTCCAAGAACACCAACCAGGATAAACACAAAATGATAAAGAAGCAACAGATATAGGCACATCGTATCTAACACCAAAAACAAAGAGAAAATCTTGAAGGCAGCTGAAGAAAAAAAGGCATATTACCCACAGGAGACCAAAGATGGCATTAGGGCAAATTTGTTGTCAGAAACATTGCCATAAGCGACAGAGGGACATATTTAAGTTCTAAAAGAGAAAAAAAATTGTGAATCCAGAATTCTGGTAAGATCTCTTTAAAATATACACAAATGAAGACTTTTTCCAACAAACTACCAGTAGACTTTCATTGTAAGAACTGCTGAAGCAAGCCCTTCAGGGAGAATTAATTTAATACCCTGTAGAAACTGAGGTTATACAAAGAAATAAAAAATATTGGAAGTGGGTAAAAGGAAGGTAAATATAAAATCAATATTTTTTTATTTTTAACCACTGTAAAATATAACTCATCATCTGAAGCAAAAATAAGATCAATTAATAATGCATCTATAGTACAACAAAACGAAAGACAGGTGGGAAGAACTGGAAGTATATTACTGTAAGATTTAAAAAAAATTTTTAACACTCATTTTTGAGAGAGAGAGAGAAAGAGAGAGAGCAAGCGAGCACAAGTGGGCCAGGGGCAGAGAGAGAGAGACACACACACACAGAATCCAAACCAGGCTCCAGGCTCTGAGCTGTCAGCGCAGAGCCCAATGCAAGGCTTGAACTCGCAAACCATGAGATCATGACCCGAGCTGAAGTCAGATGTTCAACCGACTGAGTTACCCAGACACCCCTGTAAGATATTTTTAAACGTTTATTTATTTTTGAGAGAAAGAGAGTGCACGCAGAAGAGGGGCAGAGCGAGAAGGGGACAGGGGATCCAAAGCAGGCTCTGCACTGGCGGCAGCAACAAGGCTGATTCAGGGCTCAAACTCAGAAACCACGAGATCAGGACCAGAGCTGACGTCAGACACTCAGCTGACTGAGCCACCCAGGTACCCCTGCTGTAAGATTCTTACATTACACACGAAGCAGTATGATTTCAAGGTAGATTCAGATTAATTGATAGTGTATATTGTAAATATAGGGCAACCTATAAGTTATACTTTTTAAAAAGAGGTATAAATAGTAACCCAATAAAGAATTAAAGTGGAATTATACAAAATGATCAACTAATCCAAAATGAAGCAGAAGAGTAGCATTTGAACAAGCAACAAATGGAACAAAGAAAAAGAAAGGTGATAGATTTCAATCCAACCATATTGATAATTATATTAAGTGTAAATGGTCTAAATATCAATGGAAAGCAGAAATTACTAGATTGGATAAAAAAAGACTGCCGACATAACATGTACTTAAAATACAAAGATACAGGCTAAGCACGAATGGATGGAAAAAGGTATAATCAGGGGTGTGCTGGGACAGGCTTATCCTAGCTCATCTCTCTGCTTCTCTGTGTTCGGTGATGTCACACTGATAACATGAAGTCAGTCATGGCGGGTGGACCTATATCCCCAAAATCAGCAAAATCTACAAATCAGTGATTTTCTTCTTCTTCACCAGAGAACTAGTTGTTAAAGCTTTACTGTAGGGGCCCATTCTGCCAAAAGACCTGTTGAGATCCCGCTGTAAGTCACCAAGAGGAGCGCGCATATCTCCAGCTTGTCTGGAAAGTGTGACCCTGGTGCAAGTGAGGTCCCTCAGTTGAGGATCGGGATTGAGTCGCTCTCCTGGGAGACTGAACATACAGTGTCCTATGGCTTGTTGGGTCCTGCTTTCCTTTGTTTTAGAGAATGTGCACATGACCTCTTGATCATGATGGATTAGAGACTGCAGTTAGTTTTCTATGACCTTTAATTAGTTTCAGTGAGCGGGCAAATTTTCAGATTGAAACTCCCTTCCTGGTCAGGGGCACTTTACCCGTAAATCATCATGTTCACCTTTAAGAAAAAATAGCCTTGTCATAAGCTTCAGTTAATAATATTACTATATACATAAAACAAACCCCTGCTGATGTATTTTGAGTGATGAATTATGTTTTTTGATCTTCTGTATTGTACCTCGTTTCTGTTTTGATTTTCTGTTTTCGCTACCATGGAAATAATAATTTTTTTCCTGGAAATAACAAACAATGTAATCATTAGAAAAATGATGTAATCACCTATGGTATATAAGACACCAAGTTTCACAGTAAAGTGTGGTCTCTTCCACCATTCATTTTGTCTGTGTTCTTTCTTATAGATATTTCGCCGACACCAACCCCCTACTCAGAGACCCTTAGACTCTGGTGCGTGGGCTGGTCCCCCGCACTTTACCAGCACACCACTGGAAATACCATGCAAACACTAACAAAAGAAAGCTGAAATGGCCATATTAATATCACACAAAGAGATTCCTAAATACAGAGAACAAGCTGAGGGTTGCTGGAGGGGGTGGGTGGGGTGATGGGCTAAATGGGTGATGGGCATTAAGGAGGGCACTTGTTGGGATGACCACTGGGTGTCATATGTAAGAGACGAACCACGAAATTCTACTCCTGAAACCAATACTACACTATATGTTAACTAACTTGAATTTAAATAAATACATTTAAAAGTGATTCCATGAATTAACAAACATTAAAAAACTAATTTAAGGCCAATAGAAAAAAAAGCAAACTTCAGAACATGGGACAGGTATTAAATAAAGACACATGCAACAATTTTGCAAGAAGATGTAATAATCCTAAAAATGGATACACCTTACCGCAGAGCATCAGACTATTGAGACTAAACTGAAATGCAAAGAAAAACAGGCAAATTCACAGTTACGGTTCGGGATTTCAACACTTAGTAACGATGTAATAAGTAGACAGAAAATCGATAAGAAGAGGGGCGCCTGGTTGGCTCAGTTGGTTGTGTCCAAAGACTTTGACTCAGGTCATGATCTCGCAGTTTGTGAATTCGAGCCCTGCATCGGGCTCTGTGCTGACAGCTCAGAGCCTGGAACCTGCTTCACATTCTGTGTTTCCCTCTCTCTCTGCCCCTCCCCTGCTCGCATTCTCTCTCTGCCTCTCAACAATAAATAAATGTTGAAAAATATTTTAAAAAAAGAAAATCAAGAAGAATATACAGAAGACCTGAGCAACATTATCAAACAACTTGGCTTAACTGAGATTTATAAGAAATAAGACCAACGAGAGCACACACATTCTTTGCACGTGGACATGGCATATTCATCAACATAGACCATACGTAGCCCATAACACAAGCTTTACCAATTAATAGAAAAAAAAAAAGAGAAGAAACCATACAAGGGATTTTTCAGTCCATCACAGAATCCTGCTGGAAATCAATAACAGAAAGATATATAGAAAACTCCCAGATATTATTAGAAATTACAACAGAGACATCTACATAACCCATGGGTGAAAGAGGAAGTCACATGGAAGTTAGAAAATGTCTGTAACTCAAAGAATATGAAAACATATCGACATTTGTGGGATACAGCTAAGGCTGGACTTAGAACAGAATTTACAGCATTAAATGCTCCTAGTGGAAAAAGACAAGTCACAAATCAATGATTTGTAGATCCACCTTAAGAAACTAGAATAAGAACAAATTAAACCCAAAGCAAGCAGAAGGAAGTTAGTAAAAAATAAGATCAGAGCAGAAATCAATAAAACAGAGAAAATCAATGAAACTAAAAACTGGTTCTTCAAAAAGATGAATACATGTGATAAACCTCTAATCAAAATGACAAGGAAAATCATAGAGGAAGCACAAATGACCAATTCCGGAATGAAAGAGAAGACATTACTGCAGAATCTGCGTTCATTAAAAAGGTAACCAGGGGGTATTACAAATAACTGTAAGCCCAAATATTTGCAAGTTTACATGAAATGGAGAAATTTCTTTAAAGACGTAAATGACCAAACCCTAACTAATTTTTACTTACTTCTTCTGACTTAAGGAGGAATAAACAAAATAGACCATATCTATTAAAGAAAAGAGGGGTGCCTGGGTAGCACAGTCAGTTAAGCATCTGGCTTCGGCTCAGGTCATGATCTCACAGTTTGTAAGTTCGAGTCCTGCATCAGGCTCTGTGCTGACAGCTCGGAGTCTGGAGCCTGCTTCTGATTCTGTGTCTTCCTCTCTCTCTGCCCTTCCCCTGTTCACACTCAGTCTCTCTCTCTCTCTCTCTCTCTCTCTCTCTCTCTCTCTCTCTCTCTCTCTCTTTAAAAAATAACTAAACATTTAAAAATTTTTAAAAATTGAATTCATAGTTAAAAAGCTTCCAGTAAAGAACTCTAGGCCCAAATATATTCACTGGCCAATTCTACCAGTTCTATATATTAGAAATAATACCAATTCTACACAGTTTTTCAAAAAGTAGAAGAGGACAGAACATTTCCCAACTTATACTACCAGTATTACTGTGGTACCAAAACCACACAAAGATGTTACGTGAAAAAGAAAACTAAAATATTCCTCATGAACCTAGAGGTAAATATTAGAAATGAGGCATTAGCAAGCTGATTCCATCATTATATAAAAAGGAACATACATTATGACCAAGTGAGATTTATTTTGGAAATATAAGGGCCCTCAACCTTCCAAAATCAATCAGTATCTTTCAACAGATTATAGAGACCATACGAGAATCTCAATGGATTGAGAAAACATATTTCACAAAATTCAACATGACTTTGTGATTTTCAAAAACCCCAAGAAAGTTGGAAATACATGGAAACTTCCTTAGCCTGATGAAGAATAACTAACTACAAAGAACCTTATCGCTAACATCATACTTAACAGTAAAAAACTAAATGCTTTCTGACTAAGATCAGGATCAAGGCCAAGTGTATTGAATGTTCTAGCTAGAAGAACGAGACAAAAGAAAATAAGAGGCGTGCAGATTAGGAAGAAGAAAACAAAACTACCTTGATTTGCAAACATGATCACCTACATAGAAAGCTCTAAGCATTTGCTTCCAAAGCTCAAAGAATTTGCTTCCAAAGCTGCTAGGACTGATAAGTGAGTTCAGAAAAGTTAGCGGATACAAGGTCAACATACAAAAGTGAATTGTATCTCTATAGATTAGCAATCATTGATTGATAACTCATTTTAAAGTTTTTATTTAAACTCCAGTTAGTTAACATACAGCATAATACTGGTTTCAGATGTACCATATAGTGACTCAACGCTTCCATACATCACCCAGGGCTCATCACCACAAGCGCACCCCTCAATCGCCATCACCTATTTCACCCATCCCGCTAACCACGCCCCCTCTGGTGACCATTAGTTTCCTATAGGTAGGAGTCTCTTTCTTGGTTTGACTCTCTCCCTCTTTTTTCCCTTTGTTCTTTTTTTGTTTCTTAAATTCCACATGAGTGAAGTCACATGGTATTTGTCTTTCTCTGTCTTACTTATGTTGCTTAGCATAATACTCTCTAGGTCCATCCACATCATTGCAAAATGGCAAGATTTCATTCTTTTCTATGGCTGAGTAATATTCCACTGTAAATATGAATACCACATCTTCCACGCAGATAGCGGCATTATCTACAATTACCAAATTACGGTTATTATGTCCATCTGCTGATGAATGGAGATGGTAACTAGTTTTTTTTTTTTTAGTGTACCATTTAGATAGCATCAAAATCCATATGATACTTAGGTATAAGTGTAAAAATATTATGTACAAAATCTGTAGTCTGAAAACTATACACCGCTAATGAGAGGATCCAAGATGCCCTAAATATATGGAGAGATATTCTGTGATTGGAAGACTCCACACTGTTTGGGCGTCACTTCTGTCTAAACTCATCTGTAGATTCAGTGCGATCCTAATAAAAATCCAGAATTTTTTTGTAGAAATTAACAAGTGCATTCTAAAGTTTCAACGAAAAGGAAAATGATCTAGAATAGCCAAAATAATATAGAACTCCCCTATGACCCAGCAATAGCACTGCTAGGGATTTACCCAAGGGATAAAGAAGTGCTGAGGCATAGGAGCACATGTACCCCAATGTTCATAGTGGCACTTTCTACAATAGCCAAATCATGGAAAGAGCCTAAATGTCCATCAACTGATGAATGGATCAAGAAGATGTGGTATATATACACAATGGAGTACTACACGGCAATGAGAAAGAATGAAATCTGGCCATTTGTAGGAAAGTGGATGGACCTCGAGGGTGTCATGCTGAGTGAAATAAGTCAGGCAGAGAAGGATAGATACCATATGTTTGCATTCATAGGTATAACAGGAGAGACCTGGCAGGGGACCATAGGGAGAGGAAGGGGGAAAGAGATCGGAGAAGAGTGAGGGACACAGATTGAGGAAGACTACTGAATACTGGAGATGAACCATTGGGGAGGGGGTGATGGTCATGGTGGGGGGCACTTGTGGGGAGAAACACTGGGTGTTATATGGAAACTAAATTGACAATAAACCATTATATAAAAAAGAAAAAGTTGGAAGATTCTCCCTATATGATTTCAAGGATTATTGTAAAGGTACAGGAAAAGTATGATCTCAGGTAGGGCATAAACAAATGGACCAATGGCACAGAAAAGAATCCAGAAATAGATGTATGCATTTACGGTCAACTGAGTTTTGACAAAGTTGCAAAATGAACTCAGTCGAGAAAGAACAGTCTTCATCAAAGGATGCTGGAACAATTGGACAGCTGAATGCAAAGACAGCTTGATTTACACCTCACACCATATTAAGAACTAAATACAAAATGTATGTAGCTTTAAGTGGAAAACCCTAAAGTATAAAACGTTTACAAGAAAACAAAGGAAAAAAAATCTCTGTGGCTTCATGTGAGGAAAAGATGTTTAGTTACAACACCAAATACATAATCAGTCAATACATTTTTAAATTGCACTTCATCAAAATTTAAATCTTCTGCTTCTAAAAAGATTCTTTTAAGGTGATAGAAAAGCAAGCCACTGATGGATCAAAATGTCTGCAAAACTCATATCTAATAAAGGACTAATATGCAGTATATATAAAGAATTCTCAAAAAGCTTGGTCAAGAAAAATCATTATGGCCAAATCATGGCCAAATAATTTGAACAGATACCTCATAAAGAAGGTGTCTAGGTGGAAAATAAGCAAGTGAAAATATGTGGAACACCATTAGTCATTAGGGAATGAAAATAGAACCACTACCTACACATTAAAATGGTTAATAAGGACAACAATAACCACAGGATAATAACCAGCACTGGTGAGGGTCTAGAGGGACTGGAGCCCTTGTCTGTGGGATGTAAAATGGTCCAGTCATCCTGGAAAACAGCTCATCAGTTTCTCAGAAAGTTAAACATACACTTACCATCTGACCCGACAATCCATCTTCTAGGTAATTATTCCAGAGAAGAGGAAACAAGTTTGTTTAAAGCCCCAAATGCAAATGTTTACAGCAGCTTTATATATAGTTATGTAAAACTGGAAACAACCCAAAGTCCTTCAGCTGGTGAATGGATGATGTAATCATGTATATTCACCCACTGGCATTTTACTAAACAATCAAAAGGAAAAGCTACTGATACATGGGTCAATCTCAAATGCATCATTTGAAGTGAAAAAAAAAAACAGGTTCAAAGGCTATAGACAATAGGACTCTGTTTCTATGACTTTCTGGAATAGTCTGAACCAATCAAGGATTGGCAGGGACTGGAATGAAGGAATTTTGGGGGGACAGAACTGTTTTACACTATCGTGTGGTGTTGCTGATAAGACTGTCATTGTCCAAAGTCACAGAACCGTACACTCAAAGAGTGTATTTTACAGCATGAAAATTGTTACTCAAAAGTAACATCTCAAACTATAGATTTATCGGGTTGATGATTTTTAAAGTGATTATCTACCTTACAGATAGCCGAACCAAGAGTGCAGGAAAATTATGTTTGCTCACAGATATATTTTGGGGCCATAGAACACTATTTGGCACATTGCAAGTGCTCAATAGATTTCTATTGGATGGATGGGTGGATGGATGGATAGATGGGTGGATGGATGGATGGATGACAGATTCTCAGGAAAGGTACTGGGCACTGGAGCCTCACTGGCCTGGGTCTGAACGCTGGCTCTGTTACTTCCTCTGGCACCAGGGAAAGCAAACCTCACTAGCCTTGATCATTCCAGCAAGACATATACTAGCATCATCATGATGGCTTCCAAACCACCCGTCTGCTCACTGCAGCCTCCTGGGGAGGGGAACGAACACTTGGTGAGTGCCCGGCACTGATCCCCCCGGGCACCTGGCGTCCTCCAGCCAACCCCGCTCTGATCATGAACCAGGAGCTGTTTAGGGTTGCATTCCCCACTAGACTGAGCTCTATAAGGCAAGGGAATTCCCAAACCAAGTTCTGGATCCCCAGTGCTAAGTGGATACCAAATAATCGATCATCTAAGTAATAATGACGGCAATGACAGCAATAAGACAACCCGCTGCCGGTCTGTCAGGCATCATGTGATGTACCCTCCATGGCCAGGCCACGAAATCTTCACAGACAACTTACTCAGGCAGATCGCTAATCATTCATCCCATTTCTCAGATAGGAAACCCTCAGGTCTCGTGGTCTGGCAATCAACACTTCTTGAGCGCTCTCCATGTGGAGCGTTTTATGTGCATTATGTTGGGTCATGAGATTGGCCGCTAAGTGGAAGATACCCAAAGTGCCCCATGGTGAGGGCAGCACTTCCCTCGGCCCCACTCCTGGCTTTCAGCTGGTTCCGCAGCCCCCACCGCGTCATTCAAGACCCTCATCTTTGGCCTGTCTCATGGCTCCCTCCCCACCTCGTCTTGTTTGTTAAGTTATAAAAGAAATGAAACTGCAAATTTCCCCCAACACACCATGCTGTTGCCTCCTCTGTGCCTTTGTCCTGCCTGTTCCCCCGCCTGAAATGGCCTTTCCTTGTCCTGACCCAACAGCCAAACTCTGAGCACATTCTCAGAGTCTAACTCAGACTGTGAACTTCTCCAGAAATCTGTCTCGACAGTGTCCCGTTTACACCCGTGCCCACGCATCGTCTGCCCCACTAGCCCTCGAGCCTCTGAGGCCCGGAGAACATCCCTCACCTCTGAGCCCTTCACCTCCTAACTGTTCCGTAAATATTTGCTGAATGGACGCTCAGCTCTTCACGTCACCACAGATGAATAAACTCGGAAGCCCTGGACGGCCGCCGGAACATTTCTGACTTCAGATCTGGCGCATTTCAGAGAGACTTCTTTTTTCCTTTGATTCTGAATTCCATCTGCTCATTTAATTAATGAAAATTCAGTTCTATACAAATTCTGCTTCCGAAACCATCCTTCACGAGCAACCTCTGGGAGTTTACTCATCAGCCTATTCTCCGAATCGGTGTTTGGAACATTCCGGGAGCTTGTTATTGGGCCTTTGAACTGAGTCACACAAGTGAACAAGATAGACCAACCTGACACTTGACCTCAGGAGTTTGCAGCCGTGGGGGCTGTAGGATTTGAACTTACTGTGAAAGCTCTGCCTCACCCCGTCTTCTCCAATAAACTCCCAGCGCTCGGTATGGTCAGCTCCCGCAGTGTCTGAGTATAGATCCATTTGGTCAATCAGTTGTGCCCACTAAATCCCTTAAAACACTCTCCTGTTCACGTGTTTATTAATTTAGGGCTGAAGCTCCTCCAGACAGAAGGAAACCGGGAGCCCCGAATCCCACATATACTTGGGACAGTAGAGTTTTTCTCTTGTCTGAAAAATACAGCTTTATGATGCAGGAACTCTGAGTCAAAAGGCAGCTTGGTATGTGGGAAAAGCATGGACTTTGGATCCAAATAGATGTGGCTTCAAATTCTGGCCTCCTGACTTGCCAGCAGTGTAACTCTGGGCAGCTAACTCAACCTCCCTGGGCCTCAGCTTCCTCATCTATAAAAAGGAGAGATGTAGAAACCCTGTCTCCTCGCTGCCCTGCTGGAGATGATGACTCCGCTCTTCCCTGTGCCTCCTGGCATGGTGTCCCCTGTGCCTCAGGCTTGGTACTCTTCTCTTCTGCGTTCTCCCTGGGGGCCCTGTCACCGCCTCAGCTTGGCCAAATCTCAGTGCTGGCAGCTCTCAGTCCACAGATCCTGCTCACAGCACCCCAGAAGCCTGGACAGCATTTCCCACAGACACTTCAATTTCAAACTCAATGTCCCGGAACCCCACTCCTGGAACCCCAGGCACCTGAGGGCCTCACTGTGCTCTACACACAGAGGACACCACTGAGTCCACTCCGCGTGCGAGACGGAAGCCTGGGAGGCAGGCTCAACACCCCTCCCACTCCTGCCCCCGCCCCCCATTCAAGTCAGTGGCCTCCTTGGACACACTGGCCTCAGCTCTGGAACCTTCTGGAAAGGGATTTCAGAAAGACCTTCAACAGTGAAAGCCATATTGGTGTGAAGATTCAGCGTCCCAAGGGGCCTCTCTGAAGTGAACAGAGTCCCTCGTACGCATGCTTTCTGGTGTTCACGCTGACCTGCGTCTGACTCTCCTCACCGACGTCTGCCTCAGTGGGTCCCTCAGCCTCTTTCCTCAGCTATAAAATGGGAAAGAATAATTGTGCCCATTCGTGACATTAAATAAGGCTGCAGATGGAAAGCCCTTAGCTCAATGGCTGGACACATAGCAAATACTAAAATAAACTATTTTTATCATTATTTCTGGCCAAACTTCACATATTTAATCAATAAAAGATGAGTGACACACGTAGCAAATTCTGGGAGGTAATGACATAGTTTTTGAATTTCTACAGATGGACACCTAGAAACTGACAGAACAGAGAAACAGCTAAGCCAAAACCCATGAGCAACACTTCCTACAAAACTAAGTTGTCTCCCCCTGAGCCCCAAAGTGTAAGTGGGTGAGAACAAAGGAGCAACGGTGACCAGATTTCCGTGGGAGTGACTTCTGAACAGAGGGAAACAGAGAATATGACGGGCCAGAGAACAGGGAGCACCAACACAGGTTGCAAGAATTTCCCGGGAGGCCCGGCTGGCCAGTTTGAGAACAGGGACTGAAGTCCGGAGGAGCTGTCCAGTCCAGGGCCAGGTGCGCGGAGGCGCCCAGGGAGCAGGTCCGTCTGGGACCCCAGCTGGAGCTCCCTTCTAGAAGGAGCCCCAGGGAAAAACTGTTGGAAGTGGAAGAAAAACTGGGTGGGACAGGGGCCCTATAGACAAAAGAAAGAGAAGTTCCGGATCAAAGTGGGGGACGTGGAACAAACCAGGAAGTTCCAGCTAGCAAACTGCCTGGGATTTGGACACTTCATGAGAACAACAGAAGACGTTCAGTTAGGAAAGCTACCCTTAGGGCATCTGGGGGGCTCAGTCAGTTGAGTGTCTGGATATTGACGGGCTCTCAGGTCGTGATCTCAGAGTCATGGGATCGAGCCCTGCATCAGGCTCTGTGCTGAGCATGGGGCCTGCTTAGGATCCTCTTTTTCCTCTCTCTGCCCCTGTCCCACTTGTGCTCTCTGTTTCTCTCAAAATAAATAACTTAAATTTTTTAAATGTTTTTATTTATTTTTGAGAGATAGAGACAGAGCATGAGTGGGGGAAGTGCAGAGCAAGAGAAAGACACAGAATCTGAAGCAGGCTCCAGTCTCTGAGCTGTCAGCACAGAGCCAGACACAGTGCTTGAACTCATGAACCGTGAGATCATGACCTGAGCCACAGTCAGACACTTAACCGACTGAGCCACTCAGATGCCCCAATAAATAAACATTTAACTAAAAAAAGAAAGAAAAAGAAAAGCTACCCTGAGCCACACCATTGTCCAAAAGTTCAGGAAAACTAAGTTCACATTAAAATAAAGAAGCAGAAAGGAATCAAAGTCGAATTCTATACAAAGTTATCATAAGAGGAAGGAAAATAAAGAGCAGAATAACACACTTACAGTGGTGATTAATCAGGAAGATGAACCCCTCACCTCCTATCTCAAAACAGAGAAAAACCATGACCTACTCTTTAAAAAGCATTAAAAGACGTGATCGGTTGTTTCATTAAAGGTTTTCCAATGAGTCAGCCCTTCTGGAATCCATGTCCCCCTCAGTCTCCTCCCACATGGCCTCTGGTCTTGGTCATGTGACTTGCATTGGCCAACTGGACGTCAGGAAATAGGAAGCAAGCAGAAGCTTGATGCGCACTGGGAAGTGGGTTGTCCTTCTGGAAACCACTGCCCCCTAGTGAGCTAGCTCACATAGAGAAAGACTCATTCAGCTCAGCCATCCACGCTGCGCCCCGCCCCCGGTGGACCCCCGAGGATGGGGAGCCCAGCCTAAGCCCACAGAGGAAACACTCAGTCAAATGGTGGACTGTGAGAAACGGCACGTTACTGCTCTTCTAAGTCACTAAGTATTTTTTAAAACACTGCTCATTTATCATCTCCAAACTTATTTTGTAACCTCCTTTCTTTCTTTGTTACTGAGGCATAGCTGACACCCAGTGTTACATTAGTTTCGGGTGATTCCACAATGCTATACGTGTCCTGCTGTGCTGGCCACAAGTGTAGCTGTCACCTGTCCCCACACAACGCCATCACAGGACCGCCGACTATACTCCTGTGCTGTGCTTTCATCCAGTGACTCACTCCTTCCCTAGGCGGAAGTGTGCACCCCCTCCCCTTCCCCTTCCCCTATTTTTCCCATCTTCCACCCACCTCACCCTCTGGTGCCCATCAACTTGTTCTCTGCATTATGGGTCTGTTTCTGCCTTTTGTTCACTTGTTTGTTTGTCCTGCTTTCTAGATTCTACCTATGAATGAGATCAGATGGTATTTATCTTTCTCTCTATGACTGACTTCACTTAGCATAATACCCTCTAGGTTCCTGCATGTGGTCTCACAGGGTGGATCTCATTCTTTTACGTGGAATACTCCATTGTGTATCTACACCACATCTTCTCTATCCATTCATCCCTCGAAGGACACTTTGGCTGCTTCTGTATCTTGGCTAATGCAAACAATGTTGCAATCCAGGTAAAAATGCATAAACCTTTTGGAATGAGTGCTTTTGCTTTCTTTGAGTACACATCCAGTACTGGAATTGCTGAATCATATAGTAGTTCTATTTTTAACTTTTTGAGGAGACGCCATACTGTTTTCCACAGTGGCTGCTCCAGTGTGCATTCCCACCAACCGTGCACCGGGACTCCTTCTCCACCTCCTCGCCAACACTTGTTATTTCTTGTCCTTTTGACACTGGCCATTCTTACCGGCATAAAGAGACATCTCATTGTGGTTTTGATTTGCATTTCCCTGATGATGAGTGATGATGAGCACATTTTCATGTGTCTGTTGGCCATCTGGGTGTCTTCTCTGGAAAAACGTCTATTCATCACTTCTGCCCATTTTAATGGAATTACTGTTATTACAGAACAATAGATATTCCTTACTATATTATGAACCCTTCATCAGATATGTCATTTGCAAATATCTTCTCCCATTCTGTAGGTTGTCTTTCTGTTTTCTTCATGGTTTCCTTCGCTGTGCAGAAGCTTTTTATTTTTTACATTCATTTATTTTTGAGAGACAGAGCACGATCAGGCGAGGGGCAGAGAGAGAAAGAGACACAGAATCGGAAGAAGGCTCCAAGCTCCAAGAGGTCAGCACAGAGCCTGATAAGGGGTTCAGACCCACGAACCATGAGATCATGACCTGAGCCGAAGTTGGATGCTCAACTGACTGAGCCACCCAGGTGCCGCCAGAAGTTTTTATTTTGGTATAAATCTAATAGTTTAATTGCCTGAAAAGACCTACCTAGAAAAACGTTGCTATGGCCAATGTTTCTAGGAGTTTTATAGTTTCAGATCTCACATTTAGGTCTTTAATCCACTTGGGGTTTATTTTTGTGAATGATGTAAGAAAGTGATCCAGTTTCATTCTTTTGCATGTGGCTCCAGTTTTCCCACCACCATTTGTTAAAGAGACTGTCACCTCCCCATTGTGTGTTCTTTCCTCCTTTGTCATAGATTAATTAACCATATGTGTGAGTTTCTCTCTGGCTTTTCTATACTGTCCCACTGATCTCTGTGTCTATTTTTGTGCTAGTACCATACTGTTTTGAGGACTACAGTTTTGCAGTATGGCTTGAAAGCTGGGACTGTGATATTTCCAGCTTTCTTCATCTTTTTTAGGAATGCTTTGACTATTCAGGGATCTTTTGTCATTCCATGCAAATTTTAGAATTATTTCTTCTACTTCTATTAAAAAATGCTATTGGTATTTTGATAGGGATTGCATTGGATCTGTGGCTTGCTTTGGGTGGTATGGACATTTGAACAATATTAATTCTTCCAATCAGTGAACGTGGTAGGAGCCACTAAGTTTTGACTTGCGTTGTTATGCAGTAATCATGATAACTAATATAGACATTAAGAAAACTATACGAGACGTGGAAGAACACCATAAATTGGAATTAAAAATACTCAGAAATCAGGCAAGAAAAGTCAGGAAAAAAATAGAAATAAAGGGAAAATTATTTCAGTAATAAATATTTTACCAGAAAGCATACCAAGCAAATAAACACAACAGATAAACTTTAAAAAGAGGAGAGAAAAATGAGAAAAGCTTTAAACAAATAAAGGAAGAGATATAAAAGATTTCAAAATAACAAGTATTGAAGATTTGTAGGTGTCCTTGGGGAGAACAAAATAAAGGAATGGCACGATTACTGAAGATACTTCCATCAAAGGTCCTGAAGAAAAGCCAACTTGAAAAAACACATTGGAAAAGCACTGTGTACCTAAGAATATAGACCCCAAATGACCAATACCAAAGTTATATTTTGGGAGCACTGTTGGACATTAATAAAAAAGAAAAAATGGTTTTGTGTCTGATTTTGTTTTTCCCTGAAGCAAGGCTTTCTAGCCGGGTAGGAGTCTTCTAGAAATCACAGGAGGAGAAGGTCTTCCTGGGAAGGAAGGCAGCCAAGACGACAGTGTGCAAAGGCCTGGCACCTTCCAGAAGGGGCTGGGGCCCGGTATGGGGGTGGCAGGTAGGCGTGGCGTGGGCGTGGGGGTGGAGCCCAGGAGCGCTCAGGTCTCAGTCACTGGGTCTACAACACCCCCAAGGGGCCCGGAGCACTCACCCATGTAGGGCTTGGTCCCGGCCATGGAGGATGCTTTTTCTGCTCCTTTCACGACCGTCGCTATGTTGAAGTCTGTGATGTGAACGTGTCCTGCAGATGGAGAGACAGAAACCCCAGTTAGCGGGAGCTCCGACAGCTGGGCCGTCTCCTCGACTATTTAAACCTGTGGGCTGTATGGTGGGCGCAAGAACATCCTAGAACTTGTACACGGAATAGTGTTTTTATCTGATCCTTTGAAAGTGTCTCGTTTGGGCAGCATCAGGCCCAGTAGACAATGTAAGGACAGTGGACTGGCGCATGGAGAGGCTGGGGGCGCCCGTGGGTAAGTATTTAAGAACCTGAGTAGGAAGGAGACAGGAGCTGTGGGGTGAAGGGGGTGACGAGAAGCAGGGAAGGAAGGTGCGGAGAGGGAGGGAGCTGAATCCTGGCAGCTGGCGCTGGCGCTCTGGGGAGCTTGGTACATTCCAGAAGCTGAGCCTGAGACCCCTGCGTACCAGATATAAATGCAATCACATCTCTGTTTGTCATCACACCGTGTGAGAATGGTTGGGTCTTCACACCTGGACGCTGTGTTCGGGACGTGGGGACTGAAGCACACAGGTGGCCTGCGTACACAGAACTGACTGGGAGGGCCTGGCGGGCACCTGCAGGAGACGCCCCGCCAGAGCAGGTGCCGTGAAGCTCACAGGAGCCGCGCGCATGCGCCGATGGCACCCTCCGCAGTGGGCAGAACCAGCCCCAGCGGGGCCACGCGCAAGTCCAAGTCTCAGGTGGCAGCTGCCGGCACTGGGGTGTGGCAGGCTTCCGCCCGACGCTCCGTCCAGAGCTCCGGGTGGGGATGCCTGAGCGAGGTAGGCCGTGGCGATCTGCAGTGCCCTCCGGGGCTGGTGGGTGACGCTCAGTCACCTCGCCAGGCCCTTGTCGGGAACCCTTTCCGGCCGGGCGCAGAGCGTGCCCACCCGGGGAGCGTCCTCAGAGCAGGGGCAGCTCCGGCAGCTTCTGGGGCTGGACTGTGGTATCGGGGCGCCGTCCTACCCGCAGGGAGGCAGACTCTGAGCCGCAGGGACTTGCTTTGGGTCTCAGCTTCGCTTGTGATTGGCTATCTGATCTTGGGCAAGTCGCTTCGTCTCCCTGGGCCTCATTTTCCTCATCTGTAGAATAGGGAGGATGACAGCAAAATACCCATCCCCCAGAGCGGTTGGGAGGAGCCAGGGATTAACAAAAATAAAAATGCCAGAGAGGCCGGCACACAGTAGGGTGGTTTCTCGTGTTTGCTCCCAGCTGTGTTACCACCTTCTGCAGCCAGGGCCAGCCTGCCCCCCCCCCCCCCCCGCACCTTCCCAGGCGCCATTTCTTCCTTCCTTCCTTTCTTTCTTTTTTAAATTTTTAATGTTTATTTATTTTTGAGAGCAAGACAGAGACAGAGAAACAGAGACAGAGAGAGAGAGAGAGAGAGAGAGAGAGAGAGAGACAGAGAGACAGAGAGAGAGAGGAGAGACACAGGGAGAGGAGAGACAGAGAGAGAACAAACAGGGAAGGGGCAGAGAGAGTAACCAATATTTACTGAAATATTTCATCTTTCCCACTAACTGGCCATCGGACCCTCATTTTCTATCAAGTTCTACATCTAGGTGTATATACTTAGGGATTCTCTCTTCCGTTCCATCGACCCACTGTTTGCTGCTGGACCGGGACTAGATGGGCTTAATTACAGTAGATATGTAGGCTGCTAGAATGTTCGATGGGCGGGGTTCACCTGCACTCTTGTCTCCTTCTGGTGTTTCTTGGTCATTCTCAGGCCTTTATTCTTCTGAGACGAGTCGTGTCCAGTTTTAGGAAATACCTCCATAAAGAGTTTGATGGGAATTACACCAACCTTTACATTCATTTGAGAAGTGTGGACACCTCATGTTCCCACCCAGCGTCATGCCCGGCTTTTCATCCAGATCTTGCTTGATTCGTTCGAAATATGTGGAATGTTCCCTTCATTTCGCCTTGCGAGTTCCTGGATAAATTCACTTGTAGATAGTACATAGTTTTGGTCACTGTTTCGAACCAGTAATTTCCATCCCTCTTTCTCCCTAGCTGTTTTCAGCAGGATGAAAGCTACTGGGTTGTGCTTACTTAGCTCCAGTTGGCTTCTCTATTAATCTTCCATCACAGAAGCTTTGGTTCTCTCTGACAATCCCATTTTCTCTTCTCGGACAGCAGTAGGATTGGTCGCTGGGGTCAGGGCCACCCCGCTAACGGCTCTGCTTCCGGCCCCCCTGCAGCTTCCGTGGCAACATGACCAGGTTCTGACCAATGGGACGCGGGCAGAATGATACTTGAACCTCCAGTGTATCTCCCTTGATAGAATTCTCATTCCCTCCTTCCTCGCACCTTCCTTCCATTTGCCTCTTACCTGAGTTTGGGAGAACACCTTTCCTACACAGATGAGGAACAAGATGCAGGAAGGCTGGGCCCCTCCAAACACCTACAGAGAAGAGACTGGACTTCTAGAGAGAAAAAGGACTTCGTTTTTGTTTATTTTTATTTTACTTTTTGGTCTTTAAAAAGCAATTCCTTTGTCTCTTAATTTCTGCAACGCCTGTGAATTTTGATAGCTAAGTGGAGCCTTTTGGTGCTTCTAGGCATTGGAGCACATTGTCTGCACACAATGAGGAGCAGAATGGTTAAGAACACAGCCGTGGGAGCTGGGTGGCCCAAGGACCAACGGTTGGCGCTACCTCGGTGGACACAGGCTGTCCGTGGCCACTCCTGTCTCAATTCGGAGCAGTTACTGGTCCCGGTACACCTGGCCTTGGGAGTGGGCCATGTGGCTCCATCTAGAACCAGTCAAACTAACCTTACCCCTCTGCTCTGGGATTTAACTCAGGATTAAGTATATGACTTAATAGATGCTGATGAAAACTGGGGGAGATAATTTTCCATGGAGTTCAAAAGAATGAAGACCCTTTGGTCATTTTTTTAGGAGGTACCTAAAGTGATATTCTGCCTTTGGCCAGTGTGAGGTAGAAATATGGCCCCCCGAACTGTAAAAGCCATTTGCTACCAGAGCAAAAGGCAGTCTAAAGACGAAGCCTACCCATGGAGGAAGTGGGTAGAGCTGCAAGTGTAGATGAGAAATGGTGCCAGAGCCTGATCAAACCCTGCCTGAAGCCGCCTTCCACTGGATTCCAGCTCTGTAAGCTGAAAAACACCCTTCACTGCTCGGCACTATTTCAGTTCCTCTTTGATCCTTGCCATACACGGCCCGTTGGGCATCGTGGTTGACACAGCCCTTTACTATGAGATTCCGGCAGGCGACTTCACTCTGGAAGCTTCCACGTCCTCATCTGGTGAGTGGAACTAATATTAGTAAGGACTTTATGGGGTAGAGCAGTTAGGGACTGAGAACGTGACATTGAACAAGGCCAGAAGGCAGGGGTTGGGGGGATGGCAAGCCGTTTGGGCCACCAGGGGAAGCCCGTTGCTGGCAGGAGCTGAGACCAGCAGAGACCCCTTCGAGAGGCCAGCGAGGACGCCAGAGAGAGAAAGGGGGACAGGAGCTCGGACGGGGCGGGGCAGACTCTCCACGACTCCAGGGCCGCGGCACCACAGTGGCTTTTACCCCAAGTGAGGGGTTTTGAGAAGGAGCCACAGAGTCAACTCACTTTTGAACGTCACTTTGCTGTGAATGGATATAGGTCCAAGCGCCAAAGTGGGGAGACTGATAAACAGGCAGTGAAAAATGCAGCCCCTGAATGTAGCCCCTGTTATTAGGGTCGCATAACGGGAATAGACTTACTTGGTGCCGAACCTCACGATAAGCCTTGAAATATCATGTCAGGAGGCATGATTACCCTCATGTTCCCAGGAGAGCCACCCTAAGTCCCAGAGGCCAGTGGGCTGTGCAAGGTCGCACAGCTGACCTGGGAGGACGCCGGACTCTGTCCCCGGCCTCATCTGGTCAGTGAGCGCTTCCCTCTGCCCCACACTGCCCGCCCGCTGCAGAGCTGAGCCTGCCAGCCCTCTCTGGGCAGACCTGCTGGGGCTCACCGTGGGACTCAGGCACAGCAGGTGTGACAGACAGCAAATTCCACCTTCTGGTCCCTGCCCGCCTGCCCCCCAGCCAACGGTGCTAATTGATGAGCTGTAACTCCCCGTTGAGCTTCCTGTAACAAACGAGTAAAGATGTGGGAAGTGAAAATGAGTGCCATAGAGGTCTCCTCTGGGTTCCTTCTCAGGAGAATGGAAAGTTACTAGAAAATTTGCAAATGTGAACTGAGTTCTAGGCTATTTGCTTGCCATAAATTGAAAACATTCAAAACACAGCAAGAGAAGGAGCTCAAGATGTTGTGAGAGACCCATTAGCGCAAGTTTTCGTGGTGGTGACATCATCCGTAAGCACACAGCAGCCAGGATACCCTCCCTCCTCTGAAAACACAGAAGCTCATGCACTTGACACCCTCGGCATGCTTGGCCCTCTCCTCTGCCTCGCAGACTTCCATTCATTCCTCAAAGCCTGGCCCAAGGCTTTGCGTCTACCCTCTGCTTGTATTCTTCCACCAACAGGGAACTCACTACCACAGAGAGGGCATCTCACTGTGTCTTGCCTGCTCAGGTTGCCATAACGGGATATCATAGACTGGGGAGGGGGGCGCTGAAACATCAGCCGTGTATTTCCCACGGTCCTGGGGGCTGGGAACCTGAGGTGGGCGTGGCACATGGTCAGGTTCTCGGTGACGGCCCTCTTCCTGGTCTGTATGGCGGCTTTCTTGCTGTGTCCTCACACGGTGGAGGCTCCGACCCCAGGACTTCATCCGAATCCAGTTACCTTCCAAAGGCCCCAGCTCTGAGTATCATCACGTTGGGGGTTAAGGCTTCAACATATGGATTCTAAGTCGGGGGAGGGGGCACAAGCATTCAGTCCATAGCGGATGGATTCAGGCCTCTTCCCCTGGCCCTCCTCTCCCCTCCAATGTCATGTCTATCCTAGTATCCACCATACTGTAATCTGTCACTCTGTCCATCTCCTTGGGGCCAGGAAGCCTGCCTTAGTCATTTCTGCCTCCATCACTTAGCAAAGGCCAGTCCTGGGAAGGGAACTCATCAAGGGTTTGTTGACTGACTGACTGACTGCCCAAATGAGAGACTGAATGAAAGAGATACGGTAAGTTAAATCCTGTTACCTTCCCCCCCATACCTTACCACTTACTATTTACAGAAGGTGACGACGTTCTCTGTCCACTTTTGACTGCTATGGCTTCCCCAGCCCGACCTCAGATGGTGGGACCAGCTGCCTCTCCATGACTTTTGTAAACACCAGGGCTAGTGTCAGAGCTGGCATGAGAAGGAGTTGTCACCGGGGCTATTTTCTGAGCATAAAAATACATGACAGCCATGTGCCTTTCAAGTCACTTTAAAATCTCACTGGTTTATTCAACCAGCAACTGTTTATGGCCGCATCCTGCCTGCGTGAGACAGGGGAGGGGCTTGAAACCCCAAAGTCGGTGATCTGTGCCTGAACATGGGGGTGGCGAAGGTGAGGGCTCCACGGTGCTGACGTCCCATCCACAGTCCCTCACTGGGGCTGTGATTGCCTTGTGGCCACCCAGCGTCACCAGTGCCATGGTCACCACTCCCCAAGTGGCCCTGGCACCTTCCGGCATGTTCCAGGGGAAGGTACCCGAAGTCTTCTTGACATCTGCTGCGTTTTCATTTACCTCTTCCACAGCTACATTGTTTCATTTACCTCTTCCACAGTCACATTGCACAAACATCTGTTTCTGTTCCACCTGCCCCTTGCCTTCCCTTCTCCCCTCTCAGCCCCTATAATGAAGTCACCCCAAGTAGGTATTTACCAAATGCACCCGGGCAGTGCATTCACCTCACTGAGACCTACAAACCGACACCTGGGGGGCTCTGCTCCAAGGGGACTGTGAGTTCTGTCTAGATCTTCGGGAGGCCCAGCCTCCCCGTGAATTCCTGGGAGTGGGTGTTAAGGGAGTGCCCACCAGGGGGAGCCAGACCAGGAGTGAGGATGGAAGGCAGTCGGTCTGCCAGAGGTGATCAGCTTCCACGCTACTCCCTGTTTCTCTTTCACGAGACTTGAATTCGGAGCAAAGTGTCTTGTGAACATCTGTCCCTTCCTTAGCTGGTTTACAGGGTCTGTGTCCTGCCAGAGCAGAGGCCAGTCTGGGGCTGCTGAAGAGAAGCGGCTGGATGAAGCCAGGGCTGCGGGCTTCGGTCCGAGACTCCTCACCCCGCCCCAGGGCAGGCTCCGGTGCTCCCGCTGACCATCACTGTGCTCCTGAGATGTCGGCGCGATGTGCCGCTGGCCCTGAGCTTCCGGTCGGGATCACACACCCCGGTGCGCTCTCCCCTCCCCTTATCTTCACCGAGATCAGAGCAGACTTATTGCAGGACCAGAAAGAAAGGAAGAAAAAGAAACCAAATCTCAGGGCACAAGCTGATCCAAGCTTCATCATCTGCTGACAGCAGCCGGAAGACTGTTTCAGAGCACGTCTGCCTGATAAGAAGAAATTTTGGTTTTCTTCTTTGTTGATTTGACCTCCTCCCGTGTCTCGGTCACGGGGCGGGGATTCAGGGCCATAGAACCGTCTGTGTGCTCCAGGCCCCGCTGTGCGTGCAGTGAACAGTGTAAAACATTCGCTTCCTGGGATTTCCAGAGCCCCTTGCTGAGATGCGGGGCTCTCTTGCCCCCGGCCAGCCTCAGGGACTTCCTCCCAGATAGACGGGGACTTGGCAAAGCCTTACCCCGCTTCTCCAGCCTGGTTCATCGGATGCCCCGGGAATCCAGGCTGCCGACGGCTTCTGTGGGAGCGCTTCTCTGCGGTTCTGTTTCTTTTTGTTTCCCCTCCAGCCACCGGGTGTCTGGGTGGGTCCCCGCAGCGTGGCCAAGGCCCCTTGGCCAATACACTCTCCTCCACCCTCTGGCTGGGTTTGTAAGTTTGTGCAATTACATAGATTAAATACAACGAATATGATTCATAGAGAGGTTTTCATAGTGCTTTCCCAGCTGTGATCTGGACGACTTTGTACGACTCTGTAGGACCAGGCTGGGGACAATCTCCTGACACTTGGCATCCTGACTCCCTTCCTTCCTTCCTTCCTTCCTTCCTTCCTTTCCATTCCTTTCCTTCTTTCCTTCCTCTTTCTTTCTTCTTTCAATCTTTTCTTTTTTTTCTTTTTTATGTTTTTTAAATTTATTTTTGAGAGACAGAGAGAGACAGCACAAGGAGGGGAGAGGCATAGAAAGAGGGAGACACAGAATCCGAAGCAGGCTCCAGGCTCCGAACTGTCAGCACAGAGCCCCACACGGGGCTAGAACCCGGGAACCGTGAGATCATGACCTGAGCCGAAGTGGGTTGCTCAACTGACTGAGCCTCCCAGGTGCTCCAATCTTTTATTTTTCTTCCTTCCTTTCTTTCTTTCTTCCTTTCATTCATTCATTCATTCATTCATTCATTTTCTTTCTTCTTTCTTTTCTTTCTCTTTCTCTCTTTCTCTTCTCCTCTCTCTCTCCCTCCCCTTTGTTTTCTTTTCTTCTCTTCTCTTTTTTTTTCTTTTCTTTTCTCTTCTTTTCCTCTCCCTCCTCCCCTTCCTCCCTACAGCTAACACACAATGTTACAACTGCCTCAGGGCACAACATAGCACTTCAACAGGGGGGTACATTGTGCAATGTTCACCACATTCCACTCCTTTCTTTGCTACTTCCTGTACTCCAAGGGCCAGAGTGGGGGTGGAGGGTGGGCACCACATTTCCTGACTCTCTTGCCTCTCGGTTCGGGTTCTGGATGAGATTTATGTTCTGCCAGCAATATGCGCCCGGGAGAGGTTTGGAAGGTGGAAAGAGAGCAGAGGCCAGCTGTTTGGGGCAAAGGCAAAGGCTGGACAAGCTGGGTAGGCAGGGGTCTTCGCTGGGGCAGGACTTCTGTTAAGGTGGCCTCGTCACTGGTGTGAGCAGCTAGCAACTGACTGTCCTGCCCAAGGTCCTAGAGCCAGACTCCAAGCCCCAGGCAGGCTTGACCCCACGCCTCACCGCCTCCCTTTTTCACCAAACTGCTTTCTCGCGAGGACCCTGCAGCCCAGACCAGCACAGAGATGTGCTGCTGGCCAGCGATGGAGCTGCCTGCCCCCCAGGTCAGGGGATGGCCAGGCCACCGCGGCCCCACAGAGGCCTAGACTCACTCCAGGATAGAAGCCTCCCCCCCCATACCCATGTGCACCCTGAAGCCAGGGGCCTGGCCACTTGTGCCTCCGGCCTGGTATCCAACACTGTTCTGAAAACAAGGCGTGATTAGGAGGATTATTATCAGGCAGAGCAGGAATTTAGACTCAGTGTCAGTAAAGACATAGAAACTCGCGATTTCACAAGGAAGGATCTCACCTCAGTAGGCTGTTGACCCTTCTCCACGCCTTCCTCACTGTCCCCCAAGGGAGGTAGAGAAATTACGTGAAGGGTCATTTTGGGATGAACAAACTAGACTACTCAGTTCAGCTCTGCCCTCCATGGTCTTTTATGAACAGTGCCTTACCCGCCGTGGGTGGGGATCTGGGAGGTGAATCTTCCCCTTTTGGGGGTCTGGGAGTAGGAAGGCCCTTTGACTCACAAAAAGTCAAGCTTCTATCAGCAAAGGAGGTGACATCTGCGCCCCTATCTGCCATCTGCTTGCTTTAGTTTTCATTTGTTAAAATCCCATACGGGGAAGGTGGGGCTGGGAAGTGCCCCCGCCCTCCAACTTCATGTGTTGAAGTCCTGACGCCCGTCGGCTCAGAAGGTGACTTTATTTGGGTAAGGTCATCGCAGATGTAACTGGTTACGATGAGGTGGGTGGGGTGGCCTGTGGTCCACCTGGGTGAGACGCAGACGTGCACCTGGGGAGAATGCCACATGGAGTCTGGAATTATGCTGCCCCAGCCCAGGGACGGGCAGAGACTCATGGAGAGAACAGGAGCGTACCCGTCCCTGGTGCCTCAGAGGAGACACAGCCCCATCCACACCTTGACCTTGGACTTCCAGCCTCCATCAGTAGGAGACAGTACATTTCTGCTGTTAGAGCCTCTCCATCTGTGGGACTTTGTTACAGCACCTGTAGGAAACTGAGAGGGGGGCTATGGATTGGAGGCTTTCAGAGACTCCTGTTTTAGGAGGTTTCAGGGCTCTCTGACTCCCCCCGGCATCGCGTTGCATGGGGAACGACCCTTCCCTGCAGCCCTTCTGAAGAGAAGGGCATGACAACCTCCCAAGGACACCCAGAACAGACTTCACCCCCACCCCCGCACTCCGAAACGCTTGGAACCCTGTCTACACGAGGACACTGCTGTTGGCTCCTCTGACCTGGAAAGACCCCCTGCCCCAACCTTCTTCCTTGACTCCTCCAACCCCTGGATCTGAGGCTCCGGAAACGATGCACACCCACCCTGTGGCTGCCCGGGCGTCCCTCCCTCTGGGCTGAGGGAGAAAACCTGGAGAGAGTTTTCACAAGGGGGAGGGGAGAGGTTTCGAGGAGCCCTCCTCACGTTTATCCACCAATATGACAGGCAATGGAGGGTGGATTCTTTGAGACGAGTTCCGTTAATGATTGCTCTAGAATACATCAGTTATTGGGACATTGGGGAACACTAAGGCCAACAGACAGGAGACAACTGCCATCGAAAAGATAGTTTGTTCTTGGGCGAACCCAACAGACGGGGGTATGCTACATCATGGGGGCCACACGGAGGAGCTCAGGGCTGGCCCCAGGCGGAGGGAGAAGGGTGAAACGTGGGCCAGGGGCTTTCTGGTGGTTTCTGTGGGAAGAATGGTGAGGCGCGGCTGACCTGCATGGTCTCAGGAGCTCCGGGGGCGCAGGGACTGTCCCTACTGGTCTGGGGCCTGGCCCCGGGAGACTGGGGCTGGTGGATAGTGGCCCTGAGTGTGAAGAAGTCGGGTGTCAGAAGTCAGGAAGAAAAGACACGGAGCAAACTCCATCTGCTGGGGCAGCTGCCTGGGACCCGATGCCGAGGACTGAGGGCCGGGGGCTGCCTGCGGGAGCCCCGCTCGCACAGCCAGCTGGGAACGCGTGGACCGACCGTGAGGGCTCCTTGCGGCCTCCTGCAGTGGAATGTTGTTCCTTGCTCCCACGTGCTCTGTGGACCCCACTCGCACAGCGGGACCCAGCCCGGTCCCTCCGCTTTCGCACCACCAGGCCCCTGCCCTGACCTGAGAACCACTATCGACCTTAAAAATGCCGCCGTGCACCACCCTCTCCTGCAAGATGAGTCACGTCCGTGGGCGGGGCTCGGCCTCAGCACTTTGTGCAGCTCCTGGGGTGAGGCGAGAAGGGCCGCCTGAGCCCCTGCCCTTCGGATCACCTGGCACCGTGGGCGGCCTGTGCCGGGTGCGCAAAAACGAAGGGGTCGCTTTCCTGGACTCAGAGGTCAAGGGCTACAGCAGCAGCGAACGCCGCACGAGGGCCCTCTGGGACACCCAGGGCAGAAAGGCAGGGTTTTCTGATGCTTGACTCTGATCGTCTCTGGAGAAGCCTGGGCTCGGGTGGGTAAGCCTCACTGGCCCGCCCGCGCAGGCCGCTCTTCCAGAGGTCACTTGGCACAGCTCTTCCCCTGCTCTGTCTCACCCACGTAGCCATGCGCTGGGCGGTGTCCCCCTCCCCCTTCTCCAGGTCGGCTCACGACTTGCTCTGCACTCTGGGATGGGAGCAAACATGACATGGTGTGCGCTGGAGGGCTGGGCTTTCCGTGCCCGTTTCCACCGTGGAGAGGCCACGCGGGGCTGGGCTGCGGGAGGGTGAGCCGGGAGCAGCAGGGCTGCGGGCCAGGTCAAGGCCAGGATGTGCCAGCCGGAAGCAGGCAATCCTCAGGCACGGCCAACATCCCCAGCGCTGCCTGGCTGACCCCACCTGACCCCGGTCTTACGATCCAGCCTTGCCTGTAAGAGCCTGGCCCACGCAGACCCGGGAGCGGACTAGATGCTTCCTGTTTTTGCCTTAAAGTCATGTGGTCATTCATTAGGGAGCATCATTTTCCCAACAGAAAAGGCTGTAGGCCCCCCCCCCTTTCCCTCCGCTACTTTAAGTCCCCGTGTCCTTGAGCTGTCTGCACTCAGCCCTAAAGTATCCCCAATACTCCTCCCCGCCTCCCCTAAGATGCTCCGCCTTCCTTCAGCTTCCGTTTCCTCCAGGTCCGGTCTGCGTCTCTGCCTTCCCTGCTGGCCCAGAGACCCCGAGGCTCAGAACGGAATGGCAGCGCCTGTCCGAGAGGAATCAACCCCGCCCGACGGATCGGAAAGCAGAGGAGACCCTGAGGGCGACGAGCAGCTTGCACGAGAGCCTTAGATTTTGTAACCGGCAGAACCGGAACGTTATTAAGTAACCGTGAATGCGTGCATTTCCATGTTCATGTTCCACCGTAAACAGCTGGCTTGTTCTCGGAGGAACACAGTCGATGAGAGCCAGGATTGGACTCTTTAAATAGAACCTTTGCATCTGTTTTGTAAACTTTTGTATAATATTAGCCAAGGCCAGGGGATCTCATGTTCATCGAGGAGACTGTAGCTAGTAACGCTCTATTGTATTTTTGAACTCAGCTAAGAAGGTGAATCTTAGGGGCGCCTTGGTTGGCTCAGTCAGTTAAGCATCTGACTTCAGCTCAGGTCACAATCTCACAGCTCATGAGCTTGAGCCCCACGTTGGCTCTGTGCTGACAGCTCGGAGCCTGGGGCCTGATGCAGATTCTGTGTCTCCCTCTCTCTGTGGCCCTCCCCCACTCACGCTCTGTATCTCTCTCTCTCAAAAATAAATGAACATTTAAAAAAAAAAGGTAAATCTTAAATGTTACCACATACAAAATAAAAAGATGCGGTGATGGATATGCTAATTACTGTGATTGGGCTAATCATTTCAAAATGTATTATATACACTGAATCATTATGTTGTGCACCTTCAAAAAATCACATTATGCAACCTCAGCATATACATAGTCAAAGTCAACAATGACTAAAGGGGAAAAAAGCTGATGAGTGGCTCCTAATATAAATCAGGGAAAGGAGGGCTATGGCCACAGGCTTTTGGGGAGAAGCCCTGTGTGTTTTGAATTTCCCTTCTGCACTGCCTGGAAAGGCACTCGTTGAATGTTACAGTTGGGGGTGGGGAAGGAGTCATTCACTCTTTAGTATGAAATAGTGTTTCAGCACTGTTTCTCAACACCAAGAAGAGGTGACATAGGAGCTTAGAGAAGAGTGAAGAAGGTCGGTCCACAAGCCCTTGGGGAGCGTGTGGGATGCTGCAAAGCCAGAGGCAGGGTCAGGACACTGTGAGAGCCAAGTGGGAGGGGTGAAGAACGGGGTGCCGGAGAACTGGGGGGAGGTCTGGTCTGGAAGGAAAGGGGTAAGGGGCTGAGAGGAGAGCTGAGAATGAGGCGGCAAGGGATGGATGGAGACCCAGAGCTCAGGAAAAAGGAGGCGGCCGGAAGCCTGCGTGTCCAAGGGTTTGGGTGCAGCGGCTCCCGAAGCCAGAGGCCGGGGGCCGGGAGGACCAGGTATGAATTGTGGAGCCACCCACGCCTGGGTCTCCTTTCCTCACAGATAAAATGGCCGAGTTCTTCCTATGAAGCTGTGCTCACCTGCTTCTGTGATGCCACCGTCCTGCCCTGAGCAGGAAAGAAGCGGGGAGAGGCTGAGAGGGCACCTTTTCTGACCTGCTGTCATGACAGGGGTTGACCTTCCCTGTCACCAGGCCTGCAAGGCCACACCGCTCCTGCCTGCTAGAAAGGCCAGGACTCACAGAGGAGGGGCGACTGGCCCGAAGGCACACAGAGAGTTGGGGGTCAGCAGAGTTCCACGTCTGGGGATCCTGACTTGTATCTACTAACTGGGGCCTTGATTTGTGTCCTCAGCTCTGCCCTGGCCCCCCCGCATCTTGAGGTCATCCCTGACCCTCCACTCCTAGCATGGGAAGTTTACCCCACTGCCCCAGAGCACCCAGGTCGGTTTCAGCTTCTGGAAGGAGGCTCGTGCCCAGATCCCACCACTCCTGCTCTCCACCTTCCAAAACCAAGGAGCTGACACAATGAGGTAGGATTCCCCAGAACTCACTGGTGACACAAACAGGCTTCCAGAGAGGCTTCTAGAAGGAGCCACGGCCTCCACCTCCTGGGGTTTAGGAGGGAGGCTCGGAGGAGCTGCGTAGAAGAGGCAGCAGCCTCACCCCTGCATGATGCAGGAGCACCTCCTGCTCACCCCACCCCACCCTCCCCAAAGCCCTTAGGGGATGAGGCCTCCAAAGCAATGTCAGCAACGTTTGTGTTCAAGGCTGCACTGAGGGGTGGCCGCAGGCTGCAGATGACCGTCACATCAGCTGAACTGTGCGTTGTTGGGCCACACCCTGGACTTACGGGCCTGAGTGACAGGTGTCACATCCCTGGGAGTGAGCCAAATCACAGAGGGAATGGCCCTTAACGCTTACTACATCCCCCAGGAGATTCCAAGGAGACCAAAGTTGGACATGGAGCCTTGCTTCTCCAAGTGAGGTCCACTGACCAGCAACATTGGCTTCGCCCAGGAGCTGTTAGAAATGCAGAATCCAGGCCCCAGCTCAGACTTACTGAATCAGGGTCTGTATGCACTTGAAAGCTCGAGAAGCTAGGAGGGAAGAAAGCTCGGGGGATTCTTGGTTACTGCTTTCTGGCTTGCGAGCCAGGCATCCTGCCCTTCGATCTCCATGAGCATCCGGAAGGTGGGCACCACTTTATGTTTTACAGAAGATGGCCCTGAGGCTCAGCGAGGTCAGCGGATTTCCCGAAGCCACAGGTCCGCAGGTGGGGGAGCTCGCCAGCCCCATGTCTCTTCCCACCTCCTCCGGGTCATGGTCACACCAGGACAAGAGCGGCCACCCGGTTAGCCACAAAACCTTCAAGCACGCTGGGCCTGACTCACTGCTCAGGACACAGACCGGAAGTGACACAGATGTTCATCCACCAGAATTAAACAAACAGAAAGAGGGGTTTCTAGTCAACCCTAAAATCCAGCTCCCCAGGACCCCGGTTTCCCAGAGCCTCAAGCTCCCCACTGGGAGTGTCCCTACAAAACACGCAGCGCAGGCTTACCGTGCTCGTCCAGGAGTATGTTGTCGGGCTTGATGTCTCTGAAAGAGAAAACAAAGAGGCCGAAAATGTGATTCCTGGAGTCTATTGACCAGCACGTGACCAACGAGACACTCGGGGACAAACGCCTGGCAACACCCAGCAGGCCTGTCCCTCCCTCAGTCAGGGAGCCCGGCGGTAATTATTATAGCAGAGCACCTGTGTCCGTAACTTCCTTCCCATTTCCTGAAACCGCAGCTCCACTGTGGGAATACCTTCTTCCAGAATATTCCTTTGGTTTTTTTGCTAGAATTTTTAACTTTCATTTTGAAATCCTTTTAGATTTACAGAAAAATGCTTATATGGCTCCAAAGAGTTCCCATAGGTCCTACACCCCTCTTCCCCTCACATTAACATCACACATATCATAGTACAATTATCAAAGCAAAAAATTACTGTTGCTACAAAATTCTTAACTAAATAAAAGATCTTAATTCAGATTTCATCAGTTTTTCCATTGATGTCTGTTCTCTGTGCCGGGATCCAACGAGGATCCCACATTACATTTGTGATGCAATTTCACTTGTAGGAATATTCTTAACAATTTCTGTTGGTGAGACTCCCAGGAGGGTCCGCTCGTTGGGCATCGCATTTCCGCCGGCAGGTAGAGGCGCTCCCCCCTCTTGATGGAAAGTAGCCCCCTCACCTTGCTATGTAACCCCCTGGGGGTGAGGTCTCTGCTCTATAGACACAGGAATGAGGTTCAGGGAGGGCCGTCCACTTGTCCAGGTCAGAGATCAGCCACACGCAGCCCTCAGCCATTGTTTTGTATGGTCCGTGAGGCTAAGAAGGGCTTTTCCATCTTGAAGGAGTTTGTAAGAACAAAACAAGACAGGCACAAAATGCAAAAACGAGAGGATATACCAGAGACTAATGTGGCCCCAAAAGCCTGAAATATTTATTATCTGATCCTTCAGGGAGAAAGTTTGCCAGTCCTTTTTTAAGGTAGGGGCTGGGGAGTTTCTAGGAAGTTCCACCGAACCTCACCATGAGAGCAAAGGGCTTCCAACTCCAAGTCATGCTTATTCAAGGCAGGGGCTTACCTCTGCACCTGGTGCCTAGGACAGTGCCTGTCGCTAGTAGATGTGGTCAGAGAAAACTCAGAGGTGGGCAGCAGCCAGAGTGTACGCAGAGATCATACGCAGGACAATTGCAGAAGCAGACACCTGGCCTCAATTCTGAACACATCATAGACAGGTGGGAATTTATAGCCAAGGAGCAGGTAGGGGTCATGGATGCAAAGTTACTAATTGGAGACCTCAAGGGAGTGGGATTCTGGGTAAAGCCACCGGATAGGACTCTCGCTGAAGGCAGCCTGGGGCACTGACATCCCCTGGGGCGTAAGACACCTGAGATGTGAAGGATGGAGGCTTCTGGCCACACCGACGTCACGGTCGTCCCTGAGACTGGACCGTGCAAAGACGAACAAGAAAGCCCAAGAGTTGAGGACTAGTTGCAAAAGAAGAGCCGGAGCAAAGTCTGGTTGAGGAGAGAGCCTTTGTCAACACACAGGAAACACGGAGGAGGGAGGAATGGAGCGTTGAATGTAGAAAAGAAAAATCCTTTGAGAAAGTCAGTTGACATCCTCAGCCTCGACTTACTTCTCATGAACATGCATACACTCCCCGGAGCTCGGTGCTGAAACCATAGCTCTTAGAAATGCAAACCCCACTCTTTCACTTATAATAAACATTAGATCTTCGGAGGCTAATGACAGGTTGCTTCAAAATAGAAAACATTTGCTCCCGAGTTTATCAACTAGTCATTGTACCTGAAAACGCACAGAGGTTATTTGTAATCACAGGGTGCAGTGTCTATGGCTTTGAGGATGAAAGAAACACTCAACCTATATAGTTAAACTTTTATTTTCACGGTGACTTTTCGAGCCATGAATATTGATGAGCATTATGCAAATGAAACTCACCCCCCCTACCCCTGGCCCTGCCACTGCCGAGTTTACAAAACATCCAGTGGAAAGAGATGATTCACGTAGTCCCCAAGGGGAGGATGAGCTCGAGAACTTATAAAATTAAAACAGAAGGCAGAAGACCCAGAGTCAAGGATTTGTGGATCAAACAAGCAAACACTAGGTCGCTGTATGGGGTGCCTCCCAGTAGGGCTCACGAGCAAAAGGGACTAAGTACTTGTCAAGAATGGAGAGGAGCGTCTGGGTGGCTCACTCATTTAAGCACCTGACTTTGGCTCAGGAGATCTCCCGGTTCACAGGTTTGAGCCCTGCGTTGGGCTCTGTGCTGACAACTCAGAGCCTGGAGCCTGCTTCAGATTCTGTGTCTCCCTCTCTCTCTGACCCTCTTCCTCTTGCACTCTGTCACTCTCTCTCTCTCAAAAATAAACATTAAAAAAAACTAAAAAAAAAATAACATTCACACAAGTGAATGTTAAAGCAATCCTGTAAGGTCTAGCATGACCCTGTTTGGGACGTGGGGATCGGGTAGGATGTGGCCATGGCCCTTGGAGCATAAATCACAAAATGCTTGCAGAGACCATGACCCGAAGCCACCGCCTCCTCTGATGCTAAGGGTGCCCTCTCTCTGGGGCAACTGGGGTTGCAGGAGCTCAGGACACAGTCCCTCCCACACGAAGCTCAGAATCAATGGGCTGAGATATATCTGGGCTGTGTGCCACATGGCACAGATGTTGTGGGGCAGGGGTGAGTGAAGCCACGAAGCCAGGGGAAGATGGAAAGGAGCTGCTGGAGAACGAACAGCCAGGTGCATTCAGACAGTAGGGGTCAGGGTGTCCGAGCCAATATGAGATGGGGGGACAGACCTAAGGAGAGGTGGCCTCATAGAGTGGGGTGAATAGTGTCCCCCCCCCCAATATTCATATCTACCCAGAACTTGAGAATGTGACTTTATTTGGAAACCAAGTCTTTGCAGATGGAATTAGTTAAAGATCTCAAGATGAAACCTTCTTGGGGTTAGGGTGGGTCCTCAATCCAACAGCTTCTGCTTTATGAGAGAGAGGAGAGGGAGATTCGGACACACAGGCATGAAGGACAAGAAGAGCTTGTGAAGACAGAGTGGCATTCAGAGAGACGTGGTCATAAGCCCAGGAGTGCCAGGAGCCACCGGAAGCTGGAAGAAGCAGGAAAGACTTCTCCCCAGAGCTTCTGGAGAGGCTAATTACAGTCTTCCAGCCAGAAGTGTGAGAGGACACATTTGTGTTGTTTTATGCCACAGATTTTGTGGCCAGCAGAAGCGGGCTGATGGAGGAAGCTGGCCAATCTCAAGTGGCAGCCAGGATCCTCTACAGACCACAGGGTGATGTTGGACAGGCCTCCTGCCCATGGAGTCGGCAGCCACCCCTGAAAAGTCCTGCTCACTGTCTCTCATGTCAAAGGGGCCAAAGAGGGCACAGATGTGAGCAGCCTGGTAAACTAGACACCATGGCTCCGAGGAGAGAGGCTGCGTGTCTGGTGAGTCCTGCTCAGAAGCAAACTGCCTGGGCTCCCACCCCTGACCTCTGGGGCCACCAGAGTGACCCCTGTCTGTGCTCCCGTGTCCTTTGCATTGCGGGGTAAATCTGACACAGGCATGCACTCTTTCTGTGTCGGCTCTTAGCACCGAAGGGAACCAATGGTTCTCCAGCATTTATGGGGTGTCCCCTCTGTGGTCACTGGGGGACACAAGAGTAAACAAGACAGGTCCAGCCGAACAGAGCTTGAGCTCCAGGAAGGGAGACGGGCCAGGAAGCACGTGAATAAATGTCCCATCACAAGTTAGGACAAGTGCATTGAACATCTAGAAACCAAAAGAGGTCCTCCTTTTGGTGGGAGGTCAGAGAAGGACTTTCAGAAGACCTGACGTTAGGTTGACATCAAGAAAACGTCTCTGTATGGTTTTGATCTGTATTTCCCTGATGATGAGTGACATTGAGCATCGTTTCATGTGCCTGTAGGCCATCTGGATGTCCTCTTTGGAGAAGTGTCTGTTCTTGTCTTCTGCCCATTTCTTCACTGGATTATTCATTTTTCAGGTATGGAGTTTGGTTAATTCCTTACAGATTTTGGATACTAACCCTTTATCTGATATGTCATTTTCAACTATCTTTTCCCATTCCGTCGATTGCCTATTAGTTTTGTTGATTGTTTCCTTTGCAGTGCAGAAGCTTTTTATCTTAATGAGGTCCCAATAGTTCAATTTTGCTTTTGATTCCCTTGCCGTTGGGGATGTGTAAAGTAAGAAATTGCTGTGGTTGAGGTCAAGGAGGCTGTTTTCTGCCTTCTCCTCTAGGGTTTTGATGGTTTCCTGTCTCACATTCAGGTCCTTCATCCATTTTGAGTTTATTTTTGTGTATGGTGTAAGAAAGTGGCCTAGTTTCATTCTCACACTGGTCAGAGTGGCTAAAATGAACAAATCAGGAGACTATAGATGCTGGTGAGGATGTGGAGAAATGGGCACCCTCCTACACTGTTGGTGGGAATGTAAACAGGTGCAGCCGCTCTGGTAAACAGTGTAGAGGTTCCTCAGGAAACTATCCACAGAACTCCCTTATGACCCAGCAGTAGCAGTGCTAGGGATCTACCCAAGGGATACAGAAGTGCTGATGCATAGGAGCACATGTACCCCAATGTTCATAGCAGCACTTTCAACAATAACCAAATCATGGAAAGAGCCTAAATGCCCATCAACTGACGAACGGATCAAGAAGATGTGGTTTATATATACAATGGAGTACTACATGGCAATGAGAAAGAATGAAATCTGGCCATTTGTAGCAACATGGATGGACCTAGAGGGAGTCATGCTAAGTGAAATAAGTCAGGCAAAGAAGGACAGATACCATATGTTTGCACTCATACGTGGAACAGGAGAACCTACCAGAGGACCATGGGGGAGAAGAAGGGGGGAAATAGTTAAGGAGACGGAGGGAGGCAAACCATAAGAGACTCTTAAATACTGAGGGCTGATGGGGGTGGGGGAGAAGGGAAGGGGGGTGATGGGCATGGAGGAGGGCCCTTCTTAGAATGAGCACTAAGTGTTATATGGAAACCAACTTGACAATAAACTATAATTTAAAAAAAAGAAAGAAAGTGTCAGTCATGGACAACCTGGGAGCAAGTCCTCATTTTGCAGGTGAGGTGGCTGGCTCTGTCCGAGACAGCGGGTCATTTCACCTGTGACGTGCATCCAACCAAGGGAGTGTGATGAAGGGGACAGGTGTCACCTCCAAGATTCCATGATGTCAGACTCTGTCTCCTTCAGGCGGGAGTGAGGGATCTGCCTGTGCTGGCGTTGAAGATGGGCACTGTCACATGTGCACAGGACACGGGCAGGAGTTGCGGGGGCCTCCAGCAGCTGAGAGCTGGCGAGATAACGGAAGTCCAGACCTGCAGCCCCAGGTACCTGGACTGCGGCTTCGTGGCGCCCTGAGCAGATGGGCCAGCTCAGCAGTGCCCGGGTCCTGACCCATGGAAGCTGAAAGAATAAATGTGAGCCGTGTAGCTGCTAAATTAGTGGCTGTTTGTTAGCCGGCAGCGGAAAACTGATACACCAACTATATGATGTCGGGCAACTTGAGCCTTGCTCCCTTATCTGGAAAACGGAAATCGCTCTGCTCTGACTGCTGCTGGGAAAAATCCAATGAGGTCCTACTGACGGCTGGGCTCCCAATTGGAGGACCACTTGGGCCCATGGCTGAGCTTCTGGGAAAGCGAATTAGATCTCTTTCATAGGAATCTCACCAGGCAGACCCTAGAGGACCCAGAGAGCCCGAGCCACTTGGGGTTTAATAAGAGCACAGGGGCGCCTGGGTGGCTCAGTTGCTTAAGCAGCTGACGTCAGCTCAGATCATGATCTCATAGTTCATGAGTTCTAGCCCTGTGTCAAGCTCTGTGTTGACAGCTTGGAGCCTGGAGCCTTCCTCAGAGTCTGTGTCTTCTTCTCTATCTGCCCCTCCCCTGTCCATGCTCTGTCTCTCTGTTTCTCTCAAAAATAAATAAATGTTAAAAAAAATAAAGAAGATCATTTAAAGGGCAGGGCACCTTATCAGAGCCGCAGGGTCCAGGATTCAGGGCCGTCGCCTCCGGCTCTATTTTTCTCATAGATGATATCTCCGTGCCAGCACGTCATCCTGCTCCAAACGGGCTCGGGCGTTCGGAACGTGCATTAGGAGCTCTGCGTGGACAGAAAGGCCGTGGCAATGTTTTCTGAGGATGGGCCCATAATTTCAGAGCCGGACAAAATGGCACTTTGATGGAAAGTATGCAGGCCAGGCTATAAAACCCGGTTCTTGCTCTTGAATTATCCTCCAGCCCCCAAATAAAACAAAGCATAAAATGTCAGCCAGGCTGTTTAAAAAAAAAACCCAGCATGGAAGTGGCTCTGACCCTGACTTCAGAGGAGGGCGGTGAGGACGTGTTTGCAGGTGTCCCTCTGCAGGGGCCTCGGGGGTCCTCAGAGGATCAGAGGGTCCTCTGTCAGCAACAAAGACAGAGACAAACCGGGTGGATGGAGAGCCACACTTGTGAATGAAAGCCACGGCCAGAAGAAGACATGGGAGATGTGCGTGGAGTGGCACCTGGAGGCGGGAAGAGGCGAGTCCTGAGCCCGCCTCTCGCTGGCTCGGTGGCCCAGGCAGTCCGCGGACACCGGGGGCCTGCGGTTTGGCACTCCAAGTCGGATGACACACACTCTGCGTAGTTATGGGAAGGATTTGTCTGTTCCAGTCACTTTTATTCGTGGTGTTGTTAAAGCGCGTCAGTGTATAACCCAGCTGCTACAGGAACTTACCTTGATTGCGTGTTTTAAAAAAATTATTTTCTGGTAGGCATGTGTTTTATTTTCTTTTTTTTAAATAGTTTATTGTCAAGTTGGTTTAAAATTTTTTTTTAATGTTTATTTATTTTTGAGAGAAACACAGAGTGTGAGCAGGGGAGGGGCAGAGACAGGGGGAGACAGAATCTGAAGCAGGCTCCAGGCTCTGAGCTGTCAGCACAGAGCCCGACATGGGGCCTGAACCCACAGACCATAAGATCATACCTGAGCGGAAGTCGGATGCTTAACCGACTGAGCCACCCAGGTGCCCCCTTTACTGTGTTTTATTTATTTATTTATTTATTTAAACATTTATTTATTTTGAGAGACAGATCATGAGCAGGGGAGGTACAGAGAGAGAGAACACACAGAATCAGAAGACAGGCTCCAGGTTCTGAGCTGTCAGCACACAGCCCGATGCAGGGCTCAAACCCATGAACTGTGAGATCATGACCTGAGCCTAAGTCAGACACTAAACCAACTGAGCCACCCAGTCGCCCCATGTGTTTTAATATACAAACTCAATGAGCCAGTCGTCTGATCCAGAGACTTCCGTGGCTCTCTACTGTTCACCAAGGGCATCTGGGCATCTCTGGGCACAGGGAAGACATGCCCGGGGGGCGGGGGGGCGGCAGAGGCTGTGGTCAGGGGACATGACTTACAGAGGCAGGTGGAGGTCGCTTGTGAGGGGCATTATCTGATGAAGAAGCCAGCTTTAGGTGGTTAGACCTCAAAGCGAATTCTTGGGCTCTCCTTCTGGTCTGGCTGAACCCTTGTGACCCACTTTGATTTCCGTGGGGACTTAGGAGAGTGATCAGCACAGGGCCATCCCCATGGGTGCCATGCTCTGTCACCAGAGTGAGGCACAGACATTTCCAAGCTCAGGCTGGGCTAACACAGTAGGCCCTGGGGGCAGACAAGGAGCCATCATTGGGGGTCGGGGTGGACTGGCAGGGGTCACCTTGACTGCTGACCTCCGTCTGAGCCAGCTTGAGCACCAGCTTGATGCACCCATCATCCCCCAGCAAGGTGATGTGGGACAGGAAGCTAATGACCTCGGCCCTCACATTTTGGATCTCCTCATATAGGCATGGAATGTTCTAGAAACTAGGAAACAATTATGAAAGTACACATCATTGCTACTCAAATATTACTTCTTCCTCTCTCTCCTGCCTCCTGGGGAGAGCAGAGACCATGCACAAACCCCCAGCCACCAACAGGACACAGTAATGGCAGCGTCTTCACGGACACCCTTCACCGGCGCTCACTGTGTGCTCTGGGCAATTTCACACACATCCTGCGGCTGTAACATGGAGCGTGGCTGTGCCATCAGGTACAATGGCAGCGTCTCGTATGTCACCTCGCTTAGTTCTGATGCAACTCTAGACGTCACTGCATCACTGCTCCGATCTTACTGAAGAGGAAAGAACTATTCGCAGAAGGTCAGAGTTCACACCCAGGCAGACAAGAGTGTAAATCGCATGTGGCCTGGTCTCTAGATCAGTGTCCTCTGCCTGGGAGGAAAACCAAAAAATCCCCAGAAAAAAATGCAGGAGTTCCTAGAATTAAAACTAGGCAGTAATAAGTCATAACCAGAGAAGCATGTGCGTAATAAACATGATTTGATAAATACAATCACGTTACTTGTATTTCAGGAAACGTTTCCTTATACCACCACCCACACACGAGGTCGTATTTCTTTTTTAATATGAGCCGGATGGCTTTCCAAGGCGTAAATCTGACTCTGTCCCTTCTGACATAAATCCCCTTAATGGCCCTCTGGGACCTCCAGGGCTGCTGGCCAGTTCTAACGTAATCTCAAAAATAAAATGTGAACACTGAGATGCGGCTGTCAGCTTGGACATCCATCAGCTGAGGGCATTAAAGAAAACTACCAGGGACCCTGCTGATGTTGGACAACAAGAGAAGAAGAGAAGCCATTTTAACCTAGAAGGTCAGTCATAAGGACACAGCTCGGAATAGGGTGTGACTGTCACAGACCCAGGCCCGTGCATGGACATGTCTCTGGAGAGCCCTACCGGAGGCCAGGCCCAGCGGAGCAGACTGCCTGTGGCACCCCATGTCCTCCAGCTGTCCCTGGCCTTGTCGCTCAGTGGTGCGTCCTCCCCCGTACCCACCAATGCTGCAGATTTCAGGACACGGTTAGATCCTTTCCTGGATGACTGCAGTGGGTCGAAGAGTGTCCCCCAAATGCATGTGTCTGCCGTGGATGGGAGGCCATTTGGAAAGAGTGTCTTTGGAGAGCTAATGGGGATGAAGTTGCACTGGCTGAGGTGAACCCCAAATCCAACTGATGTCCATGTAAGGAGAGGGAAAGACTCAGATCCAAGCAGAGAAGAACACATGAAGACAGAGGTGAAGACTAGAGAGGGGCTGTACAGGCCAAGGTGGCCGGATCCGCCAAGCAATAGGCTGGGTTCTCTCTCTCTCTCAGCCTTCTGAGAAGGAGCAGACATGTCGACATCTTGATTTTGGACTTAAAAACGTTTTTTTTTTTTTTATGTTTATTTTTTAGAGAGAGAGAGACAGAGCGTGAGTGGAGAACGGGCAGAGAGAAAGGGAGACACAGAATCCTAAGCAGGTTCCAGGCTCTGAGCTGTGAGCCCAGAGCCCAATGTAGGGCTTGAACTCACAAACTGTGAGATCATGACCTGAGCGGAAGTCGGATGCTTAACTGACTGAGCCACCCAGGCGCCCTGATTTTGGACTTCGAACCATAAGAGAATCAATTCACGCCATCTCAGGCCACCCAGTTTGTGGGACGTAGGGTCTCATTGGCCCTCGGCCCCTCCCTGCTGCCCTGCGCCCCAGACTGACATCACCCCCGCCGCCTCCTTCCTACATGTAGCATGTGCTGCCCCGTTTACCCTCATAAACCTGATGCACTTCCCGGAGTCACTGCAGCAAGTTACTGCAAACCTAGTGACCTAGAACAAAACAGATTTTCTTCTTATACAGGTCTGGGGGCCAGAAGTCCAAAATAGTCTTCGGAGGCTAAAATCAAGTGTCGACAAGGCTGTGTTCCTTCCGGAAGCTCTAGGGGGGAAGTTGTTTCCCTGCTTTCAGCTTCTAGAGACACCCACATTCCTTAACAGGCTCCCCTTCCTCGCCTCCCTGCACCCCTCTCGCTCCGTGGGTATGCCTCCTGCTCCTGACTGGGACCTTCAGGCCTCCTTCTCATAAGGACCCTGCGGTCACAGTGGACCCACCTAGGCCATCCAGGATAATTTTCCCAGCTCACGATCCTCAACTTAATCACTTGCAAAGTCCCTTTTGCTGTATAAAGGTGTCACCTCCACAGGCTCGGGGGGATTAAGACGGAACACTGTGGAGGGGCAGGATTCAGTCTACAGTGTCTCCCCTGCAAATTCATGTGCTGAAGTCCTAACTCCCAGGACCTCAGAATGTGACTATTTGGAAACAGCGTCCATAAAGAAGTTAATTAGGTTAAAATGAGATTGGTCATCAGGGCAGGCCCAAATCCAATTTATCTGGTGTCTTTATGAGAAGGGGTGATGAAGACACAGACATACGCAGAGGGCCGATCATATGAAGACACGGGGAAAGGACAACCATATACACACCAGAGAGAGAGAGAGACAGGCCTCAGAACAACCAACCTTGATCTCAGACGTCCAGCCTCCAGGATTGTGAGACAGTAGAGTTCTGCTTTTTTTTTTAAGCCACTCTGTGTGTGGCCTTTTGCTACTCTAGCCCCCCACCAACTCATAGAAGAGGCAATGTTGTGGTCCCTTTGTCTTTGGATAGCAAAACAGGCTGAGCAGAGGGGGACGCTTCCCTGAGCCACAGAGTCAGACCGTGGCAGATCCAGGATACCCCAGTCAGACACCCACGTCTTGGTTTAAAGGCAGGGAAGCCATCTTTCAATGTCCACACAGCCTCCTAAGGTAGTTCTGTCCTGCATCTCGCTAAAACCTCTTACCGCGACCCCAGTCATTTTCCTCTGTCTTTATTGTCTTGGAGAGAAAGCACATCGACCAAACCACGCGTGGGGATTGTTGGTTTTCCTTTAATCCCGCGGGGAACAAACATCAGCACGGCTGACATTGATTAACGCAGTTCAAGAGCTGCGTCTCTCCACAGGGCCGGGCTGTAAACTCGGTTACTCCGGCGATTGCATCCAGCTAATTATCCCCAAGTACATCTCACGGAGGGCTGTGAAGCTTTCCAGATTCACAAACAGGTTTGCGGGTGCCCTGGGTTCAATTAATTCATTCACGGATGCGTGAGCCTGACAACGTTCTGAACATACCACCCTAGACTCAGTGAGGGGGTCACCGTCCCAGTCAGGTCAGGACGGGTCCGCGAAGTCCTCGGAGACCCACCCAACCCAGTGTTATCGCTGTCTCGTTGCTCCTAGAATGAATCGCAACGGTCTGTCCGAGAGTCAGTGTGCGCCGCCAGAATGCAAATTCACGGCAAACGGAAAACCAGAAAAGTGTGTAGGACAGGATGCTTGCACAGACATCCTGTGATGCTGGATAAGTGTTCGAGCCCTTTAAGGTGCCTCCGTGGCTCATTAAGTGTCCGACTTCAGCACAGGTCACGATCTCATAGTTCATGAGTTTGAGCCCTGTGTCGGGCTCTGTGCTGACAGCTCAGGGCCTGGAGCCTGCTTCGGATTCTGGGTCTCCCTCTCTCTCACCCTCCCCTGTTCATGCTCTGTCTCCATCTGTCTCTCAAAAAAATAAACAAATGCTAAAAAAAAATTTTTTTTAAGTTTGAGCCCTTCACACATGGACAATTGTTTAAGTCCTTACTCTGCCACTGCCGGGGTCTCAGTTTTCTTCAACTGTAAAATAGAGATAAAATGAAATCATGTATGCAAAAGACCTGGCTCAGTTCCTAGCATATGGTAGGTGCTCAATAAATGGTGATTATTACCCCCACCCTGAGCCACCCCTACTTAACAGAGAGTTTAGAGGAATAGGATGTGGCAGAAAGGAAGACGGCAGAGCTGACCAACACGATGAGGACCATCTGTGGGCGCGTGCAGTCTTACAGTTCATGAAAGCCCCTCCCGTCTGCAATTCACCTAACCCGCCTCACAGCCCTAGAAATCCGGCTTTATCTTCTTTTTATGGACAGGAAACTGAAGCTAAGAGAGCACAGCACCTCCTCCTTGGTTACAGTTAAAAAGTAGCAATGGGGGGCGCCTGGGGGGCTCAGTTGGTTGAGCATCCAACTTTGGCTCAGGCCATGATCTCGCAGTTCGTGGGTTCAAGCCACATCAGGCTCTGTGCTGACAGCTCAGAGCCTGGAGCCTGCTTCAGATTCTGTCTCCCCTTCTCTCTGCTCCTCCCCCACTCTTACTTTGTCTCAAAATAAATAAACTATAAAAAAAAATTTTTTTTAAAGTAGCAATGGGATTTGAACCCAGCTCCCCTGATGCCCACCTTGGGCTCTTTCTGTCCCATGCTCTGGGTGGGGCAGAGCCTCTTGACACACCTGCCCCCATGTCTGCATGCACTTCCGGTGCCTGGGGCACTCCCTGGTCTGCACCTGGTCAGCCCTCTGCCTCCCAACTTCCTTGGGTCCCCCCGTGAAGAGGCAATAGCGTGGATTTATCTGAGTCTCTGACAGAGGTATTTTAGAGCTAAAAGACACCTAAGAAATCATTGGGTTTATGATTAATAATTGAGAGGTTCAACTACTTGCTCTAAATCACAAATATGGGCATTTCAATGGGCCTCAGGTCAAGGTTGGTCTAGCCCCACGGCCAGGGCTCTTTGTCTCACCAAGAACTCGCTTTTCCTGTTCCCACCTCCCTCCAGACCAGTTTACCACCACACTGTGGGCAGGGCTCTGGGCTCACACCTGATGGGAGCTCTTGTGGGCATTTAAGCACATTTTCTGACACCACCCTGTGACGGCAATGGTCTGGGTGTGAGGGTAAGGCAGGGAACAAAACGAGGTACCCGGAGACAACAACCCATGTCTTACATTGTAGCCGGAAAGGAGAGAGAGAAACAGGCAGTCACACGTGTGTGCCACGGCCCTGGGGGAAATCGCGGCAGAGCGGAGGAGGGTGCTGTCTGAGGGAGACAGTGGGTGCGGGTCCTTGGGGAATGTGGACGACAGAGGGCATGGCACGGGGGGGGGGGTGCAGTGAGGTGGTGGCGGGGGAGGGGGAGGCCAGAACCTTCTATCTCTACTCTGTGACACAATGACCTGGGGATCTTGAGAACAAGAAGGCTGTGATCTGACTGCACCTCAGCTTGTTCCCACGCAGCCCTGGGATGAGGGTCATTGTGCCCACCTCTCAGTTGAAGAACATTGAACCTAATAATGTTTGGGAGCTTGCCCAGAGCATGGCTGGCCTCTGGGAAAAAAACCCTCTTCCCTGATGGAACCACCCCATTTGTAAGAGTGCAGAGGGAGCCCCAGATCCTGCCTTGGCTCCCAGGACCCCCACTGCCCCCTCTGGAACTCACAGCTCAGCTCCTCCTTGGAACATACCCTTCACTGCTTGCTGTGACCCCAAGGGCTATTGGCTGGGGACACTGCCCCCACCCCAGTCCTGTCTAGTGGACACTTTCCCGTCACCCCTGGGGGCTCCAGGAGGGAGGAGGGCATGTGTCCCATTGGCTCCCCATCATCCCTGTCCCTCCTTCCGCCTCAACTTCACTGCCATTTAATTGGGGCCATCTGACCACACTGTCTCCTCCCTTCCCTACATTAGGTCCCTACGGACACGTGGGACTCAGTCCCTGGCTCTCCGTCATGCACCCCAGGTGTAGTCTGGGTGATGCCACAGCCACGTGGCTGGGGACCAGAGTCTGCAGTCCCTGACCTCCTGTCCCACAAAGGTCTCGGTGCCCACTCGGCCTCCACCACTAACCCCACGGTCACACCCCCGACCTCTCAGGCATCGTGCTGGACCACCCACGGTGGCCTTCCGGGGCACCTGGCCTCCTATAGCTCTTTCACCACCGCATCCACAACCTGTGATCCCACTGCCCCCTCCCTGTCTGCCTGCCCGGCCCTCGTCCCCAGCTCTCCCAGACTGAAGTCCTCTGTCCTCATCGACGCCAACCCCGCCCCCCTCACCCACTACCCTCAGTTCCCGATCCCGATGCATCAGGCCAAGGCCAAACCCAGACCCTAGCTACCTTCTGCTTACAGGGCTGCAGGAAAGTGCTACCAGACCCGGGTCTGGCTCTGAACCCTCTTCCCGCCGCCCCCCGCCCCCTGATGGCATCCTTCCCATCTGGTCCCTCTTGTTCTTTGCGGACTAAGTTACAGCTTCTCTCTTCAAACCCCCAACACCGTCTGCCCCGAGGGGGCCACCGCTGGCTCAGCGGTTTCTCACACCCACCTCCCACCTGAGCGCCTCTTCAACCCCGGGCCCCAGGCTTCCCCATGTATCTCCCGGCGGCGGCCAGAGGGGGCGCTCTCGGCTCGCCGCCCTCTCCGGCCTCCCCTGCGGCAGGAACACTCAGCCGCCTGCCCCTCTCCCCTCCCTTCCCTGTAGTTGGTCAGGCGGGCTGCTGCCCAGCAGGTCCCACCGTGCCTGGAGGCCCACCCCCCAGCCCCTGTGACTCCCCACCTCTGCCGACCCCCACTGCTCCCGCTCCTTTATTCCTCTCCATACCCGTCACCACCTGACATTCTTACCAACCTGCTCTCCCTTTGTCTTTCCTGATTGGGATAAACCCCAGGGCAGCAGAAACGTCCCCCACCCCGACGCCAGGTGTCACCAGCACCTAGAACAGCGTCTGCCACAAGAACGCACTCAGTAAACTGCTGTTTGGACGGAGTGGCCGAAAGGCCGGGCGCTCCTGACCGCCTGTGTCCGCTGAGTCCCCTTCCTTATTTCTCACGGTTGCTCCTCAGTCTGGACTTTGGGAACCAAGATCCTTAGGACCAACACAGTCTCCCATCCCCACCCCAGATCAGTCACAGCCTCAGCCTCTGTGGGTGAGGCCTGAGAACCTGCATTTTGGGGACAAGCCCCAGTGGGGTTCTGATGCTTCCTGGGGTTTGAAAGCGCTGATCAGCTAAAGGAGCACCTCAGATACTCGGAATTGGCTCGCAACGGGAGGCTGCGTTCCGGGAGGGATTTTAGGGGGGACTTTTAGTCTTACAAGCCCTGATGTGTAGGCACCGCTTCATTAAGTACAGGGCCCTGGTGGAGAGCTCAGAGTCCTTTGGGAACCCGTTAGGATGCTGGTGTTCCAGCCGCTGAGCCCTGGGGCTCCCTCGGAGCAGGCGCTTTCAGTTTGATTGACGGGCTGGGGGCTGGGGAGGCATCCGCAGCTCCTGGCGGGGGTGCAGGAGGGCCAGCGGGCCCTCCTTCCCGGAGCTCACAGCAGCCAGCCAGGCAGGTGCTGATGCGCTGCGCGGGCAGAGTAAACAAGCAAACACCACTGAGCTCCTCCCACCCCACAGAGGAGGGCAGGGCGCAGGGTGGAGACAAAGGAAGGATTTTCCTTCGCTGATTCTACGAGGGATGTGGGAGCCCTGGGTAGAAAGCATACACATGGAGCATTACAGTGAATTAATATTTCATGAGATGCTATTTTGAGGGCCCAGCCTCTCTGTGAGTATTTTGTCCAAGGGGGCATGCTGCCAAAATGTGTAAGAGTCACGGAGGCCGAAGCTCTCACCACTGGAAGGGACCCTAAATCCAGCTGAAACAAACTGGCCCTGAGGCTCACAACCTCTCTGAACCTCAGTTTCCTTTTCTGTAAGGTTGGGTAACCATCATGCCCGCCTCTTGGGATTGTTGTGAGGATTAAAAGTGCCACAGTGTCAGAGTACCTGAGTGACTACTCAGTGGGCTAAGTCTTGGCTTTGGCTCAGATCATGATATCAAGGTTGTGAGATCAAGTCCCACGTCTGCACTGAGCATGGAGCCTGCTTACGATTCTCTCTCTTTCTTTCTGCTCCTTCCCCACTTGCT
>PISW01005512.1:47211-131264 GCA_004023785.1 Mungos mungo
CAGAAGCCCCAAGCTCCTGAGCCGCCCTAGCTCCCATCCCCCTGCCGACCGCTATGCTCTATCACGAGCTACTAACCCAAGAGAGGCTGCGCAGCATGCGTGGAGTCCGTGACAAAGCCTTTGGACCAATGGGATGAGGCCACGCCTCCCCTTAAGGGTATATATTGCACGGTGGGGGAGGAAGGGGGAGGAGGAAGAAAGAAGAAATAAAACCCACGTCTGCAACGAATCCCGGTGTCGCGTCCTTCCTTCCCGCCGGCGGGTGAGGGACTCCGACAGCTCTCTCTCTCAAAAAAAAAATGCCACAATGGATATAAAAAAATTAGCCCAAGCTGGGCACCCTGGTGAGGCCTTAATTAGTATATCAAAAAAAGTTTAATGTGTAATTTAGAAATAAGAAAACCATCCAATCAGTTGAAGGCCTGAATGGAACAAAGTCTGACTTCCCCCGGCAAAAGAAAAAAATTCCACAACAGTTTTTGGACTTGAACGGTAACTCTTCATTGGGTCTCCAGCCTGTAGATTTTAGATGTGCACCTCTACAACTGTGTGAGGCAATTCCTTCAAATATGTACATTATCTATCTATCTATCTATCATTTGTTTATCCACCTATCTATCCATTGGCCCCTGATTCAAACCGAGGCATCTGCTGCTAGAACCTGTACCAGTAACCATAGTAGCAAGGTCCCAAGGACATCGGGGAGGCCCAAGGTGGTGGCAGGCAGAAGCAGAGAAGCTTTCAGAAAAAGAATTTTATTACAAATAATCCAGGTGCCATTTCCTAAATTCTACACCTCTGGGGAAGGCAGATATGAGGTAAGGGTTCCGTACAGGATGGCGGGAAGGGTGCGGGAGCCAAAGGGGTCAGCATCTAACATGTATTGACTGTCTTTTACATGCTGCACACACATCATTTCATTTAGTCTAAAGCCCCTTGGGAGTGGGGGGATGTTCTTGGGCTCATGCTACAGATGACAAGGCTGCTGCTCGCTGGGGCCCCCAGTTGGCCCAGCATAGCATTGGCAACTGGTCCTTCACGAGCACCAGAGAGATGTGGGTTCAAAGTCTGGCTCTGTTACTAATGAGAAGGTGACTTAACCTTTCTAAGTCTTAGTTTCCCCACCCATCAGTTGGGGACATTGGTCCTTCCTTGAGGGTGGTTGTAAAGATTAAGATCAAAGACCCAAAGTGACAGCACAGTTCCTGGCAGTGGAGTCTTGAGAAACCATTGATTCTCTGCACTAACTATATGTGTTCAGAGCTCACTATGTGCAAGGTGCTGCGCTCTACTCGGACTAGAATGGACAAAACTCAAGCAAGTTCTTACTCTCATGGAGGCTGCATGCCACTAGGGAGAGACAAAAAATAAAAAGAGGTGATAAATATGGTCATTTGCTCTGTGTCACTGCAGTTCAAGATGTATCCTGGGCAATGGGACAGAGATCTGGGGAGGCGGTGGGCTAGAGATGATGGTGATGATGATGAATACGGTAGTGAATGATGATGGTGGTGATTATGATAATGATGGCGTTGGTGGTGATGGTCATGATGATGGGGATGGTAGTGATGATGATGGTGCTGGAAGTGATGATGGTGGTGATGATGATGGTGGTGGTGATGGTGATGATGTGGTGGTGGTGATGGTGATGATGATGGTTGTGGTGGTGATGATGATGATGGTGGTGATGATGATGATGGTGGTGGTGATGATGATGATGATGGTGGTGATGGTGGTGATGATGATGGTAATGATGATGATGATGGTGATGATGATAATGGTAAAGATGATGGTGATGGTGGTGATGGTGATGATGATGATGAGCTGTGGACCATAAGCAGGATACCAGAGATAATGTTGATGATGGTGATTGTGCCAACATATTGTTGGACTACTGAGGAGGCTTCTGATCTTCTCCAAGTCTCAAGTTCTTTACCATGAAGATCCTAACCTCTGCTTTGCAGGATATTGTAAGGATTACATGATTAGAGGTAAAAGCAGGACCAGCTACATAATTGGTGGGGTCTAGTGCAAAAAGAAACATGCGAGGCCCTTGTTCAAATCTTTGCAAGAATTTCAAGGTGGCTACAACAGAGTGTCATACCAAGTTCAGGCACTACTGAATATGGTGTCCTGTGTCGCCCAGCCATCCCTAGGTAAAGGCACCTGCACATTGAACAGATACTGAAGAGAAAAGCCTCATGTCTAAGGTGAGGGCAACTTAGTGACTGCACACAGTAACTGGGTACTATCAGCTTCATGGTTATCACTGACCAGCAACAGTGGAGAGGAGGGGGTTTGATTTGGACTAAATCCAGGAGTTTCTTCCTTTTGGTGCTCCCTTCCTATTGACCTTAGCATTGACCCTTGAAGTCTCTTTGAGGTCTATCAGCACAGCCAGAGTTGCCCAGTGGTTTTACCTGGCTGCACAGAGCCTGCCACCTGCCCTCTCCCGGATCTCCCAGTGGGTGGGCGGAACTGTCATACTTTTGTAGACAAAGCAGCATCTACTTGGGGAAGGGCACCAAGGTGCTGAGGGCCCATGCTGGAGAGGGCCAGAGATGGAAATGAAGCCTGGGGCTTTGGAACAGGGCTCCACAAACACTGTCGGTCACAACCCCACCTGCTGGACCAGTGTTTCTCAAAGAAGGCTCCACCGACCAGCTGCAGGCATGCTGATCACACATGCACACTGGGGGCCCCCAACCCAGACGCAGGAAGTCCGGAACTCGGGGGACCTGGCCGGTGGTCTGCTCTGCTGGCGTAGGTTTGCACCCTCAAGTTTGAGATCCATCACAGTGACCTCTGGTTCTACTTCCCTCTTCACCAATTTCTTCCTTGCCTGTGTTGCATTCCCGCTCAGCCAGTGTTTCACAAAGCGTGGAACATCCCCGGTGGCCAGCATGACTATTTTGGGTTGTGTGGACAGGACGCTGCCAGACATTTCCATTCTTTGGACTCTCTTGATCATGTCAAGAAGGAAGGCTCAGTCTGGAGCCCCGATATCTTCAGTACCTCTCTAGCACTCATTAATCCCCCTGCCCTTTTATTTATTTCTAAAAAATTTTTTAATGTTTAATTATTTTTGAGAGACAGAGAGAGAATGGGAGGGGCAGAGAGAGGGAAATAGGATTGAAAGCAGGCTCTGCACTGACAGCACAGAGCCCGATGTGGGGCTCAAACTCACGAACCATGAGATCATGACCTGAGCTGAAGCCTGATGCTTAACAAACTGAGCCACCTCGTGCCCTTTTAACACATAGAGAGTAGGACTCTGCTTATACTTTTGGTGGGTGGCCAGTCTAACCCAAACTTTATAATACGATTTCCTTTTCATTTATTTTCTTTACAGTTATATTAAAAACAAGTAATATTGGCCATTTAATTTGCTTATATAAGGTCTTTTAAAGAAATAAATGCATTAAATGAAAGACAAAGAATCGGCAAAGAAAAATCCCGAGGAGACATTTGGTGGGTGGTGTGGCAGGATGCGCACGGGGTCTGAGGTTGGGGACCATTTCTCTGTCAGCCTGGAACGCAATCTGAGAAGCTCAACCCCACGAAGCTGAGCTCTTAGGTATTTTTTTACCCCTTTTTTTGCTGTTTCAAATCTGAGAGCTCTTTGTTATGCTTCAATAAGAAATATGAATTTTAATGGTAAAATTTTAGGCATCGGGTCAGATATTTTTACATTTGGAGGCATTTCTGGACACGCCACACCATACACCGTACAGAAGTCCGCAACCCCCTAGAACGAGGTCTGACTGGGGACAGGTCGAGCAGCGCAATCCGCAGCATCAGCACAAGGTGCAGGGAGCTGGCGGGGGCAAAGGGGCGGTGGGCGCACCTGGGGGCTCATAGCCCCTTCCGAGGGTGGACACCTCAGCGGAGACTTCCTGTGTTTTGCAAGCAGGAGGGCAGGGGCTCTGGGTAGACTGGAGGATGCTGGGAGCCCCAGGAGCAGTGGGCGTGGTGGAGGCGGAGGCCGGCGCATGGGGGAGGGGTTGGGATGAGGAGCGGGCTGCGGTGACACCAGCTAAATCTGGGTGTGGGCAGCAGCATTAGCAGGTCATGAGGACATGGGCACTGAGTCTGTGATTTGTTGAGGCCTGAGGAGGAGCCACTAGAGAATTTCTAACACGGTCCTGACTGGGTAGCGTTTGGAAAAAGGGCCATGCTGGGCAGGGTGTGGAGGAGGAAGGGGGAAGAAGGCAGGGAGAGCACTAGGAGGGCTTTCAGTGTCCTCAGAGGAGGGAAGGAGTAAGGAGAGAAGGGAACAGACACGGAAAGTTGGGATAGAGGGTACAGGGTGAAGTAGGAGGTGTAGGGCAGAGGGTGGGAGGGAGGGGTGGGGGGAGGTGGAGGGGTGGAAGTCGGGGTGAGGAGATGGGAAGTGGAGGAAAGAGAGGTGGGGCTGAAGGGGTGGGAGGCAGAGGGTCAAAGGGTGGGAGGTGGAGGAGTGAGAGGTGGGAGGTGGAGGGTGGAGGGGTAAGAGGTGGAGGGGAGGTGAAGGGTTGGGGGCAGAGGGGTGGGAGGTGCAGCATCAAGTGAGAGGTGGAGGGTGGGGGAGGAGGGGTGGGAGGTGGAGGGTGGAGGGGAGGCCGCAAACTCTGACTAACAACTTGAGAAGGGGACTCATGTCCGGTGTGGCCTCTGCCTCCCGCAGCCTCATCTTCGTCACCCTGAGGCTGACCCGTGGCCGCCCCGGTGACATCCCTGGGACGTGTGTGCCCCCAGGGAGGAGAAAGGAGTAAATACTCTGTAAGACAAGCAGGGACCCTGGCCCCTGGGTCCTGCCAGGATTGGGAGTGGGTTGCTCTGTCAGCTGGCAGAGGGAGGAGTGAGTGGGAGAGGGAGCCGGAAGGGGGAGAAGGAGAGGGAGACAGACAGGGAGAAAGCGGCCACACTTTTCTGCAAGAGGAGGGAGGTGGTTTGGAGCCACGGGGCACATGGGGTCGGAGACCCCTCACGTGAACCCCGTGGGCGCCACTGTTCAACCTCACCTGACTGGCTGGACCTCTCTGAACCTCACCTTCCTCACCTGCAAAGTGGAGGTGACAATTCCTGTCCCCATGGGGTGCCATGAGGACCTCAAGGAGTCAAGTCTGACCCCCACCCCCGACGCTGGAGGGAGAGGCAGGACGCAGGGGGGCTGAGCCAGGGGTGAGGGGGATGCCACGGGGAGAGTCGGGGGAGAGTCGGGGGGGAAGCAGCCTCACCACAGCACTCTGAGGCCAGGGTCAGAGCCTTAGTCCCTCCCGTCCAACAGCAGAGTGGGGATCCCTCTGGGGTTTCCACCAGGGGAGGGACACAGTCCGATGTGCATTCGTAGATGATTGACGCTTTCTGGTAGACAGAGGGGGTGGCTGGACACAGGAAGGCAAGCTCTGGGGCGGGGGGGCAGGATGCTCACAGCTCTGCTCCTTGCCATGGAAGAGCGCCGGGCACAGGATGAATGATCAGTAAGTATTTATTCAGCGATGGAATGAGTCCCTTAGCCGGACAGAAAGGGAATAAAACAGCATAAACCCCTGGGGACAAAGAGGCCAGGACACTTTATACCGAAAGATGAACTCTGTCATCACGTTCGAAGAGGTAAAGCAGACAGGAGCTGACCTCACGGTCTGGAGGAAACTCTGGAATCGGGGCTCCCAGAGCAGAGCCCAGCAAGCCCGTCACCCCACAGAACCCGGGATGGTTTCCAGGCGGGGGAGAACCAGCAAGCCCCAGCTCGGTGGTCCTGAAGTCTGGGGTGTGGACCCCACATCCAGAGTGTCGGGCCCAAAGGCCTACTCCTGGCCACACACAGAAGAGGGTGCAGGAAGGACAGGGCGGAAAAGAGAGAGGGGAACCGATGGTCTGAATCATAAAGTGTCCGCAGCCCCTGCTTCCTTCTGTTCTGTAGCCACATCCTCCACAGCCATTCGTGAGACCGGGAAGGCCTCAGAGGGGACACCTACGGGCATGGACATGGCCAGTGGTTGCCCGACCAGCCCCGGGGGTGCCTGTCTGCACTCCACTGTGGGGCACCCCCGCCGGCCCCTGCCATGAGCCAGCCTTTTCCCACCTCACCCTTCAATATCAGGGCGCACTCACCGGTGGCCAGCCTTTAGCAGAAAACCTTTCAAATGAAAGACAAAGACCAAAACAAACAGATAAGAGGCCCTCAGAGAACAGAGAAGCAAATATAGGGGAGAGGGAACTCGGAAATCACCGTAACTAATATCCTCAGAGACGGAGGAGATATTGTGCCCATAAAACACAAGCTGCTACGGAAAAGGAACAGTCAGAGAATGAGAAAGGCTCTTGTCGGAGAAAACTGCAGAACGAACCACGAGTTGGGCTCGGGAGATGCGGAGGTCAAGGACTTTTCCCAGAGAGGGGCCTAAAAAGTCCTGGAGATGGAAAATAAGGGGAGAAAGAGAAGCAGAGGGGATCATTCTAGCAAGTCCGACACCCAAATAATTAATAGAAGTTCTAGGAAGAGAGGAGGCGGACGCAGGAGGGTCTGGTTCTCCTGGGGGAGGAGGCTGGAAAAACAGGTGTGCACACAGGCATTGGGGGAAGGGGGTGCCCTGTGGGACCACAGATAAATGATCTGCACGGGCAGAGGCCCGATGCGGGCGCAGAGAGCTGGCACTGAGGCTGGAAATGGGCGGGCAGGATGGCGCGGGCCAGGCCAGTGCAGCCCAGATGCCCACCACACGAGGCCATGAGGACCACAAGCCTTGGGCGGGGACTTTCAGGAGTACATGTGACCTCATTCTGTCGCACTGGATCACGGGATGATAAAGTTATTCTCTACCAATTCTCATTCAGTCCTGCTAATTAGGTCAAAAAGGTTTCTCAGTTGAATCTCTTTAACATCAGACACCTGCTAATCTCCCTTAAATGAAGAAAGAGTAGACAGCAGGACTAGTGTCTTTGGCAGCAGGTGACAAGGGGTCAGCAGGGCACCCAGGGAGGGTCCTTTTTTGGCTCCGTGTTTGCTGGCTCATGGCTGCATCACTGAACTGCTTGTCTTTGTCTTTATGACCCTCTCTCCCCCGTGTCTCTGTATGTCCAGTTCTGTCACTTATAAGGACATCAGTCACTGGCTGTAGGGCCTGTGATGGTTAATTTTATGTGTCAACTTGCCTGGGCCGTGGGGTGCCCAGAAATTCTGGGTGTGGATGAGGATGGCATTTGAACTCGCACCCTGAGTGAATCAGATGGCCTCCCCGTGTGGGAGGGCCTCCTCCAATAGGGTGGAGGCCCGAATACAGCAAGTGGGCTGCTCACCTTTTAGGAGAGAATGGTTTCCCCACCCGACTGTCTTGGAACTTGAACGAAATATCAGCTTCTCTTGAGTCTTGAGCCTGCTGACCTCTGGACAGGAACTGTACCACTGGCTTTCCTGGATGTGCAGCTTGAGGACTAGCCCTGCAGATGTGAGGCCCTGCCCCCCTCCGTAGTCACGTGAGCCAGTTCCTGATCTATCTATCTATCTATCTATCTATCTATCTATCTATATCTATCTATCTATCTACCTACCTACCTACCTACCCATCTATCCATCCATCCATCCATCCATCCATCCTATTGGCCCTATTTCTCTGGAAGCCCAGACTGAGACAGATGGGCAAGTTATACGCAGGAGTACTCACAAACTGAGCCTTCCTCATGATCCTCTGTTTTCTGGGTGATTCCTGCTGATCCTTCAAGTCAAAGTGCCAAAGCCTGCCCCTTCCCCAGAAAGCCTTTCCCATCCCCACGGCTGACCCTTCTGAAGCTCTAATCACATCTCTCATTTGGTGTGAATGAAATGCGTGTCTCCTTGGCAGCATTCAGTTCATCTTAGTTGACCCCAGGTGAGTGAAATGAGGACTCCCCAAGCAAGCTACGGGTCTCATGTGTTGAAGGAGCTCAACTCTGTTGAACCCAATCTTAGACTTTATTGGGCTCATTGCAAAAAAAAAAAAAAAAAAGCCTCAGCTTTCATGCTCTGAAGCATGAAATGCCCTGCAAAAATCAATCTAAATTCAGGAAAGAAAGACAGATGTGTGGTGGAGGGGAAGAGCTGCAACATTAGTCTGATAGAATCTCCTTTCTCCTGCTGGAGGTTTGAGCTCAAAGTGTGTAGATGCAGTTATTATGGCAATGATAGGGATGAAGCCGAAACCTTATTAAATAGTCCACTGACCCAGAAAAGATGAGAGCAGAGCCGTCATCTTCTCCGATTTAAACATTCCGAAGTTTTTGCTCTAGCATAGGATGAAACATTAGATTAATGACAATTCCCTCCATAGGACGCCAAGATAGAATAGCAGTGACGACGCCTCAAATGTGAACGGGAGCTAAGAGAGTGAGATGGCCTGCCGGAAGCTTCAAGGCTCCTGCAAAAACAATGGATGGCGCCGTGGTGTTTTCAGCAAATTAACCAAGTCCACGCACAACCTGGCTGAACGGAGGTGGCAAGAACCTAGGGGGGGGGGGGACCAGGTGGCAGTTTCAAAAGGCTCCTGTCTTGTTCATTGGCCGGAAATTCACCAAGATCGACCCCCCCCCTTTCCTCCCACATTTCCCATCTCGTGCTGGTACCACGGTCCCCAGTCTTTGTCTTCCATCCTCACATGTGAGCCCTTCTGCCCACCGTGCTCACCTCTCTTTAGTAGGGTCAGTCAACTGTTGACAAGTTTTATTGTGCTCTCATTATGAGCCATTTGCTCTATGCTTCCCTGTCTGCAGGGATGAATGGGGTCAACTCAAGTACAGCCCACCTGATGGCCTATTTCCAAGGACAGAGAGAAGTGTCTTGTGGGCCCCAGAAGACATCTCTGTCACCATCTGGCTGTGCTCTGCATGAAGGTGATGTCATCCCTATAGGGTGCTGTCACCTTTTGAAGCACTTCCCCTCCCTGCTCTCATTGTCCCAAGTTCCAGAGACCAGATCTTGGGAGGGTCACACAAGATGATGTGTTGAAAAAAATGTATATCCACTTTATTGCATAAGGGTTTGTAAAGTGGCTTATACTACACATACATTAGTGTAAAAGAAATATCGATAGTAACGATGATGTAGGGGAAATAGAATGAAAACCCCATGAACACTGCACCACCAGCCTATACAGCACTTTTGTATTGATTAGAAAGGCTCCCCTCCCTCCCCAGACAGGGGTCAGCAACCTACCTCTTGGAGCACAAATCCTATTTCTGTAAATCAAAGTTTATTGGAATGTAGTCACCTCCACTACTTGATATATTGTCTATGAATGCTTCCACAGCACAGTGGAGGAGCTGAGCAGTCACAAGGTCCCAAGACCTAAGGGCTGGAATCCAGCCTCCTCTTTCCGATCTACTACCTCACCTTGTGTTATCTTCACGGTCACCTTGTGAGGGACATAAGACAAGAGACAGCCCAAGAGTGACAAAGACTCATTTGGACCGAACTTTAGACTGGCTCCTCTGAGCCCTCTGTTGCACCAGACCTTGTCCTGGGGCTCTGTCTTCGGGCATAAAATCCTATTTTAGCAGAGATTCTGCCGAGCCAGTCTATCAAGAACTCCCATCCTTGAAAGCTGATAGAACTCTTCATGCTTACCCCTCATATCTGATCATGTTCGTCTGTCTTCAACAAGAATCTTGTTGAGTTGGTTCAGACAAAATTTCTCTATGTTTAATGTTTCCTCTTAGTAAATTTTCATCCCTGATCCTCCATTCTGCTTCCTGGCTAGAAGTCCCCATGTGTCCTTCCTGTATTTGGAGTTAAGTCCAATCTTTCTTCTTGGCCTCTAGCAATAGACCTGCACAGAGTCTTCCTTACCATTTTAACAAGTGTGCTGTTCTTTCACAGAGGTGAATACCTCACCCGAGGTCCCATGGCCAGTAAGCGGTGTCTCCAGGCACCCAATCCAGGTTCTATGGCAGCCAGTCCAGTCACTTTGCCCTGTGGCACCTGCCTCTCCAGGTAGGAATCCAAGCCCAGAAGCTGTTTGCACATCCTGAACCATGGACTTGAGTGGCAGGGTCACTTCTGCTTGAATAAAAGGCGTTTCTCACCCCGGAAGTGCAAATCAACCTTTGACACACTCCCTTGATCATAGTCCTTACCGACGGATGTCATCAGTCACTCTAGCATTTAACTCTCCCTGAAGGGATTCCAAAGGGTTCATTTGTTCGTTCCTTCAGAAACATGGCGTGCCTCTAATATGGCAGGCTCTGAGTTAGCCATGAGAGGGTCCCAGTGAGGGAAAAGATGCCTGCAAGCACCACCACTGAACGGCTTAACACAATTTCATTCAATGTGCTGGTTTACAGCTACAGAAGCAATTAATCTCGGCCCATATCTGGGGAATTCCCCTAATGGGATCAGGATTGACATCTTCATGCTGCCTGAGAAATGGCTGCTTGGCCCAAGGAGTGGACTTGCCGAGTGTTAGCGCAATTGGTCTGATGACCAACAGCATTGGACTCCTCACAAAACCCTCACATAAGCATCAGGGGAGAGCAGAGTGGGAGTCATCAGATACAACATGGCAGCATGGAGAAGGGCGCTGTGCTTTTTCCTCTCCTGCCCAAGAGCTGCAATCAGATAGTTTTTATGCTCAAATCCTTGCCCATTTGTGCTAGAGTGAATGTCTTTTCTCTGTTGGAGAACAGATTCCATTTTGGGTAAATTCCATTACATCCTAGGAAGGGCTGACAATCAAGTCCAATTTAGAGTTGAAAACTCTAATCTCACATAAGATTCAGGTCTTTGCCCTCCCTCATCTCCGTAGGTGTGACTAAAGGACGCAGAGGTGGGAAGGGGCTTAGCCGCTCTGTCATTTGTTTTCCCTCTCTGCCTGGGAACGTGAGTGTGGAGGGAAGGGTCTGCCTCTGACATCCTCCAATTCATCTCTCTCCAGGGTCTCCAGTGTGTTGGATCAAAGAAGGAACTTATATAATCTCTGGTTGACGTGTGTGGGTATGGACAAGCCAGCAGGCATTTCACTGCTGGTTCAGGGGGACTTCCGGCCCTCCTGCCCAGATCTCTATCCCTGGATGCCCCTTCTCTCTAGCATCTTACTCAGTGGTCCTCCAGCCCCCATTGAAATGGGGTCAGTGAAAGCCAACCACACACTTCCTGCCGGGTGAGGCTGCTGGCCACAGGGCTGGACAGCTCCAAATCCTTCTTTACATGATGGAGAATCCAACCAGCCTCCTGCCATGTTCACCCTCATGTTCTACTTCTGACCTCTGGGACCACACAATTTAAGCATCGTCCATTTGACAAATGGAAGAGCATAAAGAGTGTTTCTGAATCATGGGCGTTTCAATGGGCATCAATAAAATAAACATCTTCAATGTTTTATAAAAAGCCCATGTGTTACATTTTAAAAATCTTAGTTCTAGGGAGAAATGTGAAATTATTTCCAAGTTAGAAGGGTGTTTTTCCTTTGTCTTCTGAAATTACAATCTAAATATGGAGGGAAGGGGAGGGCAGTGTCCCTGCTCTGAAGTCGGCAGATGCGGGCTTAAACTCCCACCACTTAAATTAGCCTCTTCATCGCTCCTTATGGGACAGGAGTGGCTACTAACACTCAACAGACATGGTGGGTGTGAGGATTAACAAGATGGCGCACGTAACACAGCTAACAGACCCTGTGGTGCATCCGGTGTGTGGTCAGCAACAGCTGTCACCAGGACCACCATCCATACTGCTCGCTGCAACCTGCCTTCCAAAATTAGGACCCAGTCCATCTATGTAAAAGGCCACATGATTCTACTCAATGCAAAACACTACTCGAGGCCCAAAGACAGTTAGGTATGACTGATGCCATTTGAGTTGTCACCTGGGCCATGGGAGGGGCCATGTGTGCCTCTTGTCCCGTTTAGTGGGGCGGATATGTGAGTCTCCTTTTCCTACACGTGTTGCTTAGGTATGTCCAAGGCACTAATCAACTTCTCACACACTATGTCACTTCATTTCCACCACCAGCCAGGAGTGACACATATTCACCCCGTTTTGAAGATTAGGAAACCGAGGACTAAACAGATTGATAAACTTGTTCCAATGGCCCAGGGAGAAACTGGAAGAACAGCCTCCAAACTTCTTTAACATTTCACTCTGCTTTCATCTATCTGCCTGTCCAAGCCTTCAGGAAGGTAAGGGGTGGCTCAGCTCAACAACTGGACCAAGTGGCTGACAGGACACACGTTAGGAATGTCTTTGCAGCAACCCTGAGTTTCCCAGCACCATCCACATTTGCGAGGAAGAGAAAAGGCTCAAGGCTCGGGAGCCTCAAGCTCTGAGGCTGGATCCTCTGCTCACGGCGTCTCATATTCTCTTCCCATTTATCAGTCGCCCAGGCCTCTCTGGAAGTGGATTCTGGGAATGCACACATCTTACAGAAATAGACACACAGCAGGAGGACACATCCACATCGGTACAACTGTGAGCTGTCCAGAAAGTCAACACACATCAGTGAACATCACTGAGCACGACGGTGCGGGGTCACAAGTTCTAAATTAAGACCTGTAACACTGACCTCAGCGGTCTAATGTGTAGCAACACACCTTCGCAGTGAGCGCACGCATACACACACATACACGCACACACACTCTTTCCCTCCCTCTTAGGAACTTTCTCTTTCCCCGTGACTCACTAATCCATCTCTTTTGAAAAATGAGTAAGGCCAACGCTGAGCAGGAGCTCCCAAGATAACTTTCCAACACTCTCCAGGAACATCTGTGTTAAAACGTTAGGAGTACCACCTGCTGGCATCCTCAATAGGAATTCTCTGGATTTTCATGCAATCGGCGAAGGGGAAGGTTTCCAAACATGAAAATCTCTTCTCCAGCCCGGCATCAAATTTCACCGTAGAGAACAGAAGGTTACTTCATACTCAGCTTTTTCAGAATGCAGACAAGCGAGCTGCGTGGTGCAGACAAGTAAGACATTTTAAAATGAGAAGAAAAATAGGTTATATTTGGGATTTAATTTCAAGAAATCTTAGAGATTTTTATTGTTCAATTCGTTCGCTCTTTCTAGGTCTTTCTAGACCCTACTGTATGCCAGGCACTGTGTTCTACCCTGAAGGGAGCAAGGTGCATGCAAAGCTTCACACTAAGTCCCCAGTCTGGTGGAGGAGGCAGATATGTAAATAAGTCATTGTTATCGTAGAAATATGCAAAAGTTCAGTGGAAACACAGAAGAGGGAATAACTACATTGTTCAAAAGAATCTGGGAGGCTTCCCAGGAGAGGTAGTATTTTTTTTTTTCCAGGATGCGTTCACGGAAGAGAGGCATTCGGACTGAGAGAGAGAGCATGTGAAGCCCTAACAGTCTGTGTGTATGTGTGTGTATGTTTATATGTGTGTATGTATGTGTGTGTGTGTGTGTGTGTGTGTGTGTGTGTGTGTGGACTGGAGAACCATGTGTTTTGTGCTTAGCACAGCCTCCTGCCCTCTTCTCCCGGCTGCTTTGGGGAGCCCCTCCCCCCCCTGCCCCCACTGTGGCCCCAGAGGGGCTGCCCACAGACTTCAGAGAAGGCAGATGCGTGGTTCAAGTTGCCTGCATCACAGTCTTCCATCCCTTTGGCTACCGGAATTATTTAGAGATAGTCATGTGACTTGAGCAGAACCAATCAGAGGTTTCTCTGGGGTAGTCACATGACTCTGCAGAACTGTTGGAAGCTTCTCTGGGATTAATATATGAATTTGGTGAAAGAAAAGACCCGCTTTCACCGAGGTGGTCCAGCTGGGCAGATCGCATTGTGGGGTTGCTGTCCAAGGAAAAGAGCTAGTTTGCCAAATGAAGCTAGCAGAGACCTACAGAGCAAGAGCTCTCTCTCTCTCTCTTTGAGACTGAGCCTCAACATCATCAGATATGCTGAACTTTCAGACTTTTAAAATAAAATTTCCTTTTTTCTCAAACTGGTTGGGTGTGGGTTGCCCTACCTTAGTGGAGCTAGAGGGGGAAAATGAGAATTAGCATTGAATCATGGCAGCCATGAGATATTCCGAGTTTACTCTGAAGGCACGAGAAGTCAGTGGACGATTTTGAGAAGCACAGTGACAGTTCTATTTGTTTTATTTTTATTTTTTTAAAGTTTTATTTATTTTGAGAGAGAACAAGCAGGGGTGGGGGGGAGAGAGAGAGAGAGAGAGAGAGAGAGAGAGAGAGAGAGAGAGAGAGAGAGAGGAGAGAGAGAGAGAGAGGGAGAGAATCCCAAGCAGGCTCCATGCTGCCAGCACAGAGCTGGACTCAGGGCTCAAACTCACGAACTGGAAGATGAGGACCTGAGCTGAAACAAAAAGTCGGATGCTCAACCAACTGAGCCACCCAGGCGCCCCCACACTCCTGTTGTTTTAAAAAGACAACTCCAGCAGGAAGATGTCATTCATTCATTCATTCATTCATGCAAATATTGTGGGAGCTTCCACTTACCGAGGTGGGGTGGAGGGAGAAGGATGTGTATTTTGAAGCTGATAATTTCTGAGTCATGCCAGGAGGCAGTTTTCCTCTTTAGTAACGGAGATTATTTAATTAGCAGTGAATGTGGAATTTCTCTATGTTACACAATGGAGTAAACGGTTAAAGGAACATCTCTCACACGGCAAAGCCTCGCAGGTGACGGGACATGTGTCACCATTAGCAAACACATCAATAGGTAAAGGGAACAAAGAACAGTCACGAGGGGAGGCTGGCCCAATGCATTTCTCCACACCTAACTCTGGCTGTTGGCAGCAGCTCTGCCCTGCATGATTTCTTCTTTGTAGCCTTGAACTAGCCTCATTCTGTGTTGGCCTAGAAGCCTCAACCTTTGACAAATCTTATAATTTCTAAAAGAAGCAAGAGGGAATGCCAGGAGCAGAACCTAAGCCAAGGGCATGGAGCTAGCTCCAAGGCTGGAGACTGTGTTTAATGTGCGAATTCTGCCCAGAGCTGACGGGAGACACATCACCGAGGCCTTGGACCCTGAGATGGCACCCCAGTATCAGGACCTGCTTCCAACCTTGGCCAACTTTGTGATCTTGACAAGTCACAGCTTTTCCCTAAACCTTCCCCTTCTCTCTATATGCAAAATAAATGGAATCATAACATTTGGCCCAAGCTAAAGGATTGTTGCATAAATTATATGAAATAATATGATTCTCTAAAGTTTAAATGCAAACTATCAAAACATTTATGTAAAGCATGTATTTATATAAAAAGTGAGTAATTAAAAAAGTTAATGTTTACTTATTTTTGAGAGAGAGAGAGAAAGAGAGAGAGAGAGAGAGAGAGAGAGAGAGAGAGAGAGAGAGAACAAGTGGGGGAGGGGCAGAGAAAGAAAGGGATGGATACACAGAATCCAAAGCAGGTTCTGGGCTCCGAGCTGTCAGCACAGAGCCCGACGCAGGGCTCGAACTCATGGCCTGTGAGAACATGACCAGAGCTGAAGCACACAGCCCATCACAGGGCTCGAACCCATGAACCATGAGATCATGACCTGAGCTGAAGTCAGATTGTTAACTGACTGAGCCACCCAGGTGCCCCAAAGGTATGTAATTTTTTAAAATTCAAGTATAAATTAACATAAAGCATTATATTAGCTTCAGATATACAATATAATGATTCAACAATCTATACATTTCTCAGGGCTCGTCATCGTAAGTGTAATCTTAATCACCTTCACCGACTTCATGCCTCCCCCCAGCCACCTCCACTCTGGCAACCACCAGTTTATTCTTTGTATTTAGGAGTCTGGTTTTTTGTCTCCTTTTTCTAACTTTGTTTTGTTTCTTAAATTACACATATGAGTGAAATCATATAGTATTTGTCTTTCTTTGATTTACTTATTTCACTTAGCATAATACACTCTAGGTCCATCCATGTTGTAGTAAATGGCAAGATTTCATTCTCTTTTATGGGTGAGTAATATTCTATCACACACACACACACACACACACACACACACACACACACCACATCTTTATTTATTCATTAGTCAATAGACATTTGAGTTGCTTCCATATTTGGCCATGTAAATAATGCTGCAGTAAACATAGGGTGCCTATATATTTTTCAATCCGTGTTTTAGTTTTCTTTGGATAAGCTCAGTAGTGAAATTACTGGATCATACGGTAGTTCTATTTTTAATTTTTTGAGGAACTTCCATACTGTTCCCCATAGTTGCTGCACTAATCTCCATTCCCATCAACAGTGCACCGGGGGTCCTTTCTCTCTGCATCTTTGCTAATCCTTGTTCTTTCTTGTGTTTTAGAGTTCAGCCATTCCGACAGGTGTAATCTCAATGTGATATCCCAAAGTGGTTTTACTTTGCACTTCCCCGATGATTCGTGATGTTGAGCATCTTTTCATGTGTCTGTGGGCCATCTGGATGTCTTTGAAAAAAATGTCTATCCGGGTCTTCTGCCCAATTTTAAATAGGATTATTTGCCTTCTTTGGTGTTGAGTTGTAGAAGTTCTTTATATATTTCAGATATCAACCCCTTACTGTATATATCATTTACAAATATCTTCTCTCACTCAGTAGACTGCCTTTTTGTTTTGTTCATGGCGTCCTTCACTGAGCAAAAGCTTTTCATTGTGGTGCGGTACCAGTAGTTCCATTCTGCTTTTGTGTCCCTTGCTTCAGAAAACAGACCTAGGAAAATGTTTCTTGAGCCGAGTTCAGAGAAATTCTTGCCTTTGTTTTCGTCTAGAATTTTTATGGTTTCAGGTCTCAAATTTAGGTCTTTAACCCATTTTGGGTTTATTTTTGTAACCAATATAAGAAAATGATCCAGTTGCATTCTTGTGCTTGTAGCTGTCCAGTTTTCCCAGCACTATTTGTTAAAGAAACTGTCTTTTCCTCACTGCATATGCTTGCCTCCTTTGTCACAGATAAATTGACCATATAATTGTTTATTTCTGGGCTCTCTATCCTGTTCCACTGATCTATTTTTGTGACAGGACCATACTGTTTTGATTACGACAGCTTTGTAGTATATCTTGAGATAGCGGATTGTCAGACCTCTGGTTTTGTTATTCTTCTTTAAGACTGCCTTGACTATTTGGGGTCTTTTGTGGGTCTATAAAAACTTTAGGATTATTTGTTTTAGTTATGTGAAAAGTGCTGTTGGTATTTTGATAGGGATTGGATTATATTTGTAGATGGCTTTGGGTAGTATGAACATTTGGTTCTTCCAATCTATGAGCATGGAGTATCTTTCCATCTATTTGTGTCATCTTCCATTTCCTTCATCAATGTTGTATAGTTTTTAGAGTACAGGTTAAGTTTATTCTTAGGTATTTTATTATGTTTGGTGCAACTGTAAATGAGACTGTTTTCTTAATTTCTCTTTCTGCTACTTATCACTGTAAAGAAACACAATGCATTTCTGTATATTAATTTTGTATCTTGCAACTTTTATCAGTTCATTTATCAGTTTGAGTGGGCTTTTTTGGTGAAAAAATGGTATAATATTACTAAGGAATTTGTGGTCATCTGTCACACATTCTTGACAGTCAAGCACTGTGTTAGGCATTGGAGCTACACTGACAGTGGGAACACGGTTCCAAGCTTGTGGAGACAGAAACCAAGTGGCGAAAAGACATGAACCAAATGCAAGGAAGGCCATGTGATAGGGGAGGACTGCAAAGGCACTCTGGTAGCAGAGAGGGCAAAACATGGAGCTCCAGAGTCACGTACTTCCCCCAAAGTCATGGAGCTCCAAAGTCACGTGCTTCCCTCCAAAGTCATGGAGCTCCAAAGTCACGTGCTTCCCCCAAAGTCATGGAGCTCCAAAGTCACGTGCTTCCCCCAAAATCATGGCAGCCATTGTGGAAAGGACAATACCTGAGTTGGAAGGGACATCATAACAACAATGTTCTAGGGAAATCTGTCAGGTGATGTGGAAAACTGGGGCGTAGGAGTTGGGGAGAAGGCAGGATATCTCTCTAGGCAGTGACCTGGGTGGGGCTGCCTGTCTCTGTGTTTTCATTCCTGCTGGTGGCATATAGTCAGTCCCTGCCTCCATGGTACTGCTCAGCTCCAGCTTTCACCGGGCGGGTCCTCTGAGGGTCCAGCTACTGCAGAGACTTGGCCCCAGGGCTCCATGAGAGGACCGTCCCCAGCCCTCTGCCCCTGGGTCCCTCCGGCTTCAGGGGTGGAGCAGATTGCTGCTGCTGCTAATCCCCATGTCGTCTCATCATCCATATGCTCCTCAATATGGAAGAAAGACACCCATGTCACCAATTCCCTGTACTAAGTTCCCTCTGTTTGAGATACTCAAGGGGGTTTCTATTTTCTGCTGGCATCCTGACCTATATACATAAAGGCCAATAAATTAGTCCACGTTAATGATGGTAATGGATGGAGGCAGAGAGGTGAACCAGGATTTTGAACCTCAGTGAACAAGGAAGTAAGGGAGGAGATTTGTGGGGCGGTTTCCACGAAGACAGTACCTGCCAATTTGCCAACAGATCATGGGCAGATAGGGGCTTACATGTATTCCCTCGACCTCTGGGGCTTCATTTTCATTGACTGTGTGTGGTTTGCTTGCGCCTTCATATCTGTGACACCAATCTGAAGTCAAGGAACACATGTAAAATTCCTGCTTTCAGCGTTGAAAGTTGCTCCTGCAATATACAATTTTCATTGCTTTTGCAAAATAATAACAACAGTGGTCCATATATCTGGATGGCGATGAAATCTCTCATGTTAAGAGGATGTTTGTTTACCAATGCAGAAAAGAAATATGGCTCCTGCCTCAAAGCACGTAGAATTTGCCAGCTCCTTCCATGGTGGTGGAAGGAAGCAATCTCATCAGTGTGAGCACCAGAGGTTAATTCTAATGGTTTGTATCCTGTGAACTGAAAAACTGATTTCAGGTGTTCCCTTCACATGTGTCACACGACTTTAACATTCACAGCAGCTTCCCAATGGGCTGCCCTGACCTAAACTTCTCTCTCTTGGAATGTCTGCTGCGTGCGGCTGCTACATGCGTCTTCCTGGAGCGCGCTATTCATCTCCCCAGCGTCTACAGAAGAAAGCCTGGATCCTTTAGTCCAGCAGTGAGGCTCCTCATTAGAAAACTCTAACCCAGATGCTTCCTCAAAAAATTAAAAATAGAATTGCCCTATGATCCAGCAATTTGACTTCTGGGCATAGTCTCTCAAAATTGTTCAGAGCAGCGTTGTTTGCAATAGCCAAAAGGTGGACGCAGAGCAAATATCCGTAAACAGATGAACGGATAAACAAAATGTGGTCTGCCCATCTAAAGGGATATTATTCCGCCTTTAAAAAAAAAACCCCAGAAAACCTCTGGGGCACCTGGGTGGCTCTGTCAGTTAGGCAGCTGACTCTTGATTTCGGCTCAGGTCATGATCTCACGGTTGTGGGACTGAGCCTCCCACTGGGCCCTGTGCTGAGCGTGGGGCCTGGCTGGGATTCTCTCTCTCCTTCTCTCTCTGTCCCTTCCCCTTTGTGTTCTCTCTCTCAAAAGAAACAAATAAAATAAACATTAAAAAAAAAAAAAAGGAAATTCCTACACCATGGATGAAAATGAAGGGCATTACGGTAAGTGACATAAACCAACCACAAAAGGACAAATCCTGTATGATTCCACTTACACCAGGTACCACCTAGAGTGGTCAACTTCGTAGAGAGAGAAAGTAGACTGGTGGGAACTGGGGGCCGAGGGGACAGGGGAATGGGGAGTTGTTATTTAATGGATATCTATGGATTCTCAGTTTGGGATGGTAAAAAAAAAAAGTTCTGGAGATTGGTTGTAGAACTGTGTGACTGTGCTTGACATTACTGAACTGTATAGCTAGAAATGGCTAAAATGGTAAACCTACATGATGTGTATTTTACCACAACTGAAAGAGAAACCATGAAAAGGACTCTGGCTCCGCTTTCCAGCTTCACCCTCTGTTGGTTCTAAAGCTATCGGGCTGACACCCACCACATGTACCCTGAGCCTCCTGCACATTTGATCCCGCCCTGCCTGTATTGGTTATGCCCTCCCATACCCAACAGCTGCAATGATCAGAAGACAGCCAGCCCCTCACAGCAGAACCCACACCCTCCTATTGCACAAAGGGTGCCTGGGCTCAGCTGGCACCCCCTCCCCAGGGTGGGCCCACAGCGACATTGTTCCTGACTTAGGGCTTCTTCTTGCAAAGCATGCAGAGCTCTCTGCCTTGTTTTAATGTAATTTGTGAGCATATCGGATCTTCCCCACACTGGGTATGGAGCACTCTGAGGACTGGTGTGGTTCTGCCCCAATTCTGTCATCCGAGAACGAGGCATTGGATCTGGTATCTCAACGCAGGGTTTTTCAAATGGACCACAAGTGTTCTTTTGAGTCTCTCTTTCCAGGTAACTGAACGGTGGTTGGTGTGGCCAACAGGGGTATTAGGGAAGATCATCCTCATCCGAGCTTCCATCAAAATGTTTCTCTGATATCCAACAAGAGCCTCATCTTCTCTTCATCTGTAGGGGGAAAGGCCGCCCCCGCCAGTCCATCTTCCACAGAGCAACCAGAATGATCCTGTACAGAGCAGCCAGCACCCGCCTCTATTGAAAAGGTAAATCAAATCATGCCATTGCTCTGTCGGAAGCCCGGCCACAGCTTTCCACTCTCTCAGGATAAGAGCTGAAACAGCTAAATCCCTATTACCCTCCGGTTCACCTCTCTTCCTGCCCTCCCTCCACCACCCTCCCTGATGCTCGCACGGCTCCAACCATGCCAGTCTCCTCGCTGCTCCCGACACAGCCAGCATCCTGCCATCTCGGGGCCTCCACGTCCCTGCCTTGAAAGGCTACCTCAGGGTTGCCGCACCTCACTCCTCACTTCCTCCAGCTACCTGCTCATGTGTCCCTGTATCCGAGAGGTCTATCTCTGCCCACTCCCCTAAAGCAGAGGCCAGCCGGACCCACACATATGGCTCATTCTAGGTCGCCACAGAATCTGACAGCGCTTGTCATCCTCTGACACACCACGTATGTATTTGGTTACTTGTTGTCTGCTTCCCTCCATTAGAACACACGCAAAGAAGGCAGAAACTTGACCAGGTCAAGTGCACTGTTCACTGCTGCATCCATAGCCTGACATGATGTAGGTACTTGGTAAGTCACGACTGAATGGCTGGCTGGTTGGCTAGATACATCAATGGATAGATGGATGGATGGCTGCATGGCTGGATGGATGAATGGATGGACTGATGGACTGATGGATGCATGGATGGATGGATGGACAGGTGGATGGATGGATGGATGGACAGATAGATGGACAGATGGATGGATGCATGGGTGAGAGGGTGAATGGATACATGTGAAGACTACATAGTTGTCAGCTCAGCACATGGGAGTAATGCGCCGTGCCACGTTAGGGATCACCATACTTTCCATATTTATTTACTGTAAATATGGAAAACCTGCACCATCTTTCCCTTTTCTTTCCTTATCTCAACCCCCATATCACATCAAGGAATTATTTTAACAATCCTTGTGGCACCTGTCACAGGACAGAGCCCACATTTAATAATCTTGCACGCAAGGTCCTGCACAAAGAGACTTGATGTAAGCCAACCCCCTTTCTGTGTTATGTCCTCCACCATCTCCATGTCTCCACCATCTGTCTCTAATGTTAAAATGCTATTCAGACTTCGAAGCCCATTTCCTCCCTGAGCCCAAGCCAGGCATAAAGCATACGTGATATGTCGCTTGTTTGCTGTATTGTGTCCCCACCTCTCTCTCTTATGATTCATATCCTTCCCAGCCCTGTCTTTTCCTCACGTGTAAAAGGGGAGAGGGACTACACTGAATTGTAATAAGATACATACACTGGCAACTGTGCGTGTCTGTCTGTATGCATACCTGTACAAGCGCATCTACACATATATGTTGTATACACACATATCCTGGCATGTGGTGAGGACGGAAACATGCTAACTATTATTGCTAATGGTCAGTGTGCTCCTCCCATGGGGCTGAGGCTTCTGGAGAGTGGTTTTGTGGTCTTAATGTTTCTGTCTCCTTAATGCCCAAGCTTTGACCTTCCTCTGGTACCATTTATTGACTGATGAATGAGTGAAGAATACCAGTTAGGGAAGGGATTCAAAGCTGAGGGGAACAGAATGGGAAAAAGCTTCAGAAATCTTAGCGTTTTTGCTGTGTGCTGACATTTCCAAAAACGCTGGCCCGATTTCCTGACACTGCATTCACGGTCTTGGTTTTGAAGTTCTTCTGTAAAACAGCCTCTAATTTATTGGATCCATTTGGAGGTTTGCTTTCTGCTTTCATATTCTGCTCCCAGATTGCATTCTAGTTTCTCTGACGTTAAGTTGAGATCCAGGTCCTTATTTCAAAAATTTATTATCTAACATAAACACTCTCTGCCCAACTGCAGGAGCAATTTACACCCAGAGATGGAAGCGGCCCTTTAAGGGATAAATCAGATGCTCTCGCACATCACTTTTATATCATCACGAAGCCATAAATTCGCACAATGCTGGCCTGTAACAGAAGGGAAACTAAGCTCCATGCCCGGAAATAATGAAGTCACTCCTGAAATTGAATTCGAATTTCCATCCTAAATGACACTTCTGCTTGCCGTCCAAGTTTTTCCATCTGAAGATTTCTTTCCAGTTGCTATGACCCCAGTACCACAGTAATGAAGAGATATGCCTGATATGGTCCCTCTTGGGTCTGACGAGAACTGTGAGTTATTTTCGGTGCAGTGGTGGCGGGGAAGGGTTGGGAGGATATTTAGACCTACAAAAATAGGTCCTATTGGTTTCATCGTAGGCTGATTGATCATTGTTGTTTTGTTATGGATCGCACCGAAGGCGAGGATCGTGTTCAGCATTGTCAGGAGTTCTAGATGGATCGTTCATTCCGTTTCCATGCAAGCCCATTTAGAAAGTGACAAAACTGAGGCATGATGAGATGAATTTTTCTGAGCTCTTACAGCTGGTGTCGGTGGTGGTGTTAGGACTCCAACCTGGGCAGTCCAATCTAACGCTCATGTTGGATAGACATGACATGGGATAGAGCTGGGTCCAAGCACGAAGTGCCAAAATTTAGGGTGATGTTAAAGTGATTTCTGTAGCTCTGAATTTTTATCAAGTGTATTTTCTTTCCTTCCAAGATACTCCCTCTCCCCGATTATGTAGTTTTCAACAAAGAACTAGAAATAGATGTATACGAAACGTAATTTTAATCAGCATTAAAAATACATTAATTTCTATAGAAAAAGGTACACTGTATTTGAATTCACGTAATATGTATATATACATAAATAAAACATTGCCACTATAAAAATACAACTAACAAAAAATAAAGTTCATGTTTGAGGAACACCTTCCCCTTAGGGAGAGTTATTTATATCTTGATTTTCTTCATTAAAAAGATGACACGCTCATTAAAGAAAATTTCAAAATGGAGAAAAGAAGGAAAGGGATTTCATGAAATCTCCCTTCCACGCTGGCACAAGGGGAAACCTCCCTCGAATCTTTTTCTATTTGATAACAGTGTTATGCAACTTCCTAAGCTATCATTTTCTTTCATGGTCATAACAATAACTGCTTTTAATATTGCTTCATTTTTTCCTTTTTTTCAAAGTATGCTTCATGCCTAGCATGGAGCCCAACACGGGGCTTGAACTCACGATCCTGAGATCAAAACCTGAGCTGAGATCAAGAGTCAGACACTTATGACTGAGCCACCCAGGCGCCCCACTACTGCAGGGTTTTCACAGTCAGTGTCATACATAAGGGCGCACCACCGTCCCAAGGCTCCAAAGGGAAAGGATACCATTTACGAAGCCGATTTCTTCTCTTCGGGTTATTTTAGAACGATCAATTATCATGAGCAGTGCTGTACTGAATCTCCTCACACTTCGAGCCTCGTGTGCTGGCCAGACTGGAGCCTTACCGTACATTCCAAGAAGTGAAATCAGTGGCTTGAAGTGTATGAATATTCAAAAGTGCTTGAATTTGAATCTTACTCTCAAATATCTTTCCAAAAGGGTTGTAACTGTTTTCGCCACCAGCAAATAGAGATTCAGACTTCCCAGAGAACATTTTTCTAGAATGCTTTGTCTTGGGAGACACCCCCTTCCACCAAAAGCCATCATCACCCCAAAGCCTGGCTGATCCTCGGGGATACATTTTATCCTGGCTCCGCTGTGTTCTGAATCGCTCTGAACGTGGCTCTCAGCGAGCACTTCCCACAGGAGCTGAGGTGGTCATTCCTTATGTCTGCCACGCTAACCCACTGTGAGCTGGGGGCAGGCACACAGCAGGTGCTCAGTGCATAATTATGAAGCATTTGGGCTCTGAAGAAAGGGACCACGTACTTATGTATCAGCGTTCGTATTGCGCTGCCCATCCACAAAAAGTGCCAATTAAATACAGTAAAACCTTGGTTTGCAAGCATAATTCATTCCGGAAACATGCTTGCAATCCAAAGCACTTGTATATCAAAGAGAATTTCCCCATAAGAAATAATGGAAACTCAGATGATTCATCCCACAAGCCAAAAATATTCATATAAAAGCGATTACAATACTGTAACCTGATACAAAATAATGAAGAAAATACAAAATATAAAGAAAAATAAATTGACCTGAAGTTACTTTTGAAAGCCTTCATGTGTGAGAGAGACAAGAGAGAGGAGGGTTATTGTGTAAGGCGACTTTCCTGATCACTAACAGAATCGCTGCTATCTGTTGGCTCAATGGAACCTTCTTCCGCACGGGGGCCACTGTATATGCTCTCGCGGATGCTGAGTAGGACGCAGTATTAAACTCTTGTCTTGTACTGTATGTAATGTGACTGGCAATACGGCGGCAGAGGAAAGAGTCTGTATCCGCAGGCAGCCTGACCTAGAATGAGGCAAAGCTTTCCTAAGCTTACTCGTGTCTAGAAAAGCAAAGGATTGTCCATAGCTGCTTTGAAGTGACAAAGAAAAAACCCCACTAGTGCCAGTTGTGGACACCTTGCAGGTTCTGAAATAGTGGCCTGACCCTCACCTGAGCCATGAGCTCCCTTCAAATCAGCTCATTGTCCCCAAGAGGATGGACGGAATACAACCGCATCTACCACAGACCAAGAGACTCTAAGAAGACCACAGAGAGTATTCATTCCTCCTTTTTTTTTTTTTTTGATGAAAGGTAAAGTATTATATATCAAAAGAATCACGACTACATAATGGAGGAGACAGAAAACCAGCAAGACATTTTTACCATCAAACATGAGACTTCAAAGGAGCTTCACATCTGCGGCACACGACTTTGGGCCCCAGCAGGGACCTTTCGGAGGCTGTCCTCTTAAACGCCAAGGGACACGTGGGCAGAAAAGTTACAGGAAGCAGAGCATGAGACGGATCTTGACTTATCGAATGTGAACTTATATTTGTGAGTGATTGCAAGAAAGTCTGTCTTTCCTTCCTTTCTTCATTATGTCATTGATTCAGTAAATGGTCACGTGGGGCAATGTATCAGGTGTTGAAAATATGAAGATAAACAAGGCAGAAAAGATGTCCACCCGCAGGGCATGGGCAGATAGGCAGGTTTATTCTCTGGCTACCTAGAAATATGATACATGGCTCAGTCACCCAACTGGGATTGCGTCCCAGGAAAGAAGTGGACAATGTGCTTAACAGGGTGGGGAATGGGACAGGAACCTTGGCTAGGTAAAAAGGCAGCTGGGGACCCCCTCTGAGGAAGTGAAGGTCTGGTTCTTATTCTGGCTCTGTCTAGGGGTTATCCGAACTGGACATCAATTGGTCAGGACATAACCCTAGCTTGCCTTTTGTGTCTGGGAAGGCGGCAAGGTATGATGGAGAGAGACTTTGACTACAAGTCATATTCTAACTTACAACCGCAATCCTGCTGCATTTTAACTGTGTGACTTGGGGCCAGGAGCTTAACCACCAGAAGTTTCACACACCGTTGGAACAGAGCCTGCCTCGGGGGCATTTGTGAGGACTCGTTAGATCCACATGGGCTTATGTTCGTGCTAATACGTGCCCAAACACGCATTCGTATCAGCACTTTGTGAGCAGTTCAGTGCAATTTGAACGAGATAGGTGGACTGGCGTGGGATCTGGGGTCGGAGTATCTTGGTTTGGATCCTGGTTCCACGATTTCCAGTCCGGAGCCAGGAGGCAAATCCCTCTTTGCAAAATGCTGGTCACAGTACCGAGCCCATTTTATTTGTTAAAAGTTTATTTACCACCTCACACCGGTCAGAGGGGCTAAGATGAACAAATCAGGAAATGACAGATGCTGGTGAGGATGTGGAGAAACGGGAACCCTCTTGCCCTGTTGGCGGGAATGCAAACTGGTACAGCTGCTCTGGAAAAGTGTGGATGTGCCTCAAAAAATTAACAATAGAACTACCTTATGACCCAGCAATAGCACTGCTGGGGATCTACCCAAGGGATACAGAAGTGCTGATGCATAGGGACACGTGTACCCCAATGTTCATAGCGGCACTTTCAACAATAGCCAAATTATGGAAAAAACCTAAATGTCCATCGATGGATGAATGGATAAAGAAGATGTGGTTTATCTATACAATGGAGTACTACTTGGCAATGAGAGAGAATGAAATCGTGCCGTTTGCAGCAACGTGGATGGAACTGGAAGGTATCATGCTGAGTGAAATAAGTCAGTCAGAGACGGACAGATATATGTTTTCACTCATATGTGGACTTGAGAAACTTAAGAGAAGACCATGGGGGAAGGGAAAGGGAAAATAGTTACAAACAGAGAGGGAAGGAGGCAAACCGTAAGAGACTCTTAAATACAGAGAACATTTGATGATTTTCCCCTACTTGGATACCTTCACACTCAAGGGGTATACTCTGAAATACCTCATGCTTTCCATAGATCTATAACACTACCCTCAGAGGATGGATATTTGTCACCACTGAGTATATTAAAAAAAAAGAGGAAACATGGGGTTTCAAAGTCAACTCTCCAGATGAGAGCAAGAGAACGAAGCTACTAGAAGATACCAGGCACAGCTAAATCCTTTATGATCCCTTCTCATGGAATCTGCACAACAGCCCCATGAGGGAGACACCATCAGGTCCATTTTACAGATTTGAAAACTGAGGTCCAAAGAAGTTCAGCCATTGATGTTAAGTAACTTGCCCAAGGCCACCAAGGTGGAAGATACAAGTTTTCGGTGATCCAACCCAGGCCTGAACTGGTAGGATAATTCTACAACTTTCAATGGTGGCAACTTCCAAGAAAGCAACATTCGTTTGTCTGTATAAAATATGGCCTCAGGCGGTGCCTGGCTGACTCAGTTAGTAGTGCATCCTGCTTTTAATCTCAGGGTCATGAGTTTGAGCTCCCCCTCGGTGGGGAGCTTACTTAAAAAATACGGCAACTGGAGCGTCTCGCACATAAGGAGTGGGAGATTCATACATTCATCTGTCGAACTAACACAACACATTGCACGGCATTATCATACATCCCTATGCACAGTGTGCAGTGCGCATAATTTCAAGTCTGAATGCGCACTCATAAAGGAATTTATTGCATGATACGGAAGGGGAAAAAGTGGACTCAAAGCTCTGCCAAGTCTACCACTTTAGAAGTGGTAAGGTAATTCCACTTGGCAGATTTTTAACCATTTCTCTAAATTGTCAGCTAGCTCCTTTTCTCCAGGGTAGATCTGGAACCTGAGGCAGATGACCTGGTGTACGGTGACTTAAAAACATTGGCTGAAATGGAAACATGGATCCAACCATCATGCCCTTATGTGACAGTTCCAATTTCTGCCTATTGTGGGCTCTGCTCTGGGAAGTTGGCATCCATCTCAACAATGTCCACATGACTCTGTGTCTGGGGCAAATGAGGCCAAGTGATCGTCTTTCGCACACAAGTGCAGAAATGGCTGTGATAATTCACGAATGACATTTGTAAAACAGATTGGTAAAGAACATGGTCCTTTGAGCACCTTCAAAGAAGCCCAGGCGGCCCACAGAGGCGACTCGGCATGGGGTGACCTTCCTCGACAAATATAGCACAGGCTTCCAAACAGAGCCCGAGCCAGAGTTACTGCGTGCAAAGGCGGGTGGATGACTGCATGAATGAACAATGGGCCTTCAATGAACACCCTGCATTACACTGAACAAGCCCTTTGCTACTGTATACTACAACCACCATTACTACTACAACTGTCTCTTCCTCCTCCTCCTTCTTGTCCTTGTTCATCGTGTGGTGTTGCTTATTTGCATTAAAATTATACATGCAAATAACCCAAGGAGTCAATGGTTCTGCAAGTGTTATAATACAGAAACAACCCCTATCACTTTCTCCCCATCTCTCCCTCTCCAACCCTCCATCCATCCGTCCTCCATCCATCTTGTCCAGGTGACAATTTTGGTAGATGTAGCTCCTTCTCTCTAAAATAACAGGTAACTTTTGCACTTCAGGCTCCATCTATTGGCCTCCCACTGCAGAAGATGAGGACATAGCACTCTTTCCTCCCCAGGAGCCCCCAGGCTCATCTTCCCATCCTGCCATTCCCAGTGGAGTATTGTATTTCTGGTTAAACTGACCTTCAGGGCTGAAATGATTATGATTGTATGGAACCAGTTCACGTGGTAAGCTGTACTATATACAGACAACATCTTGTACAATGCTTTCATTCCTGGGAGTTAGTAACAGTCTTTTATTTATTGATTTTCCCCCCCAAACTTATCATTTATTCAACTTCAGATGCTTTACCAACTAAATAACCTCCACTCAAGGCATTCAGATGCATCAGGAATCCCACCAGCCCATGCTTCCTGGAGAAGTCTGTCCCCGGGTCTTCTGATCCATTCCAACCGGCACTGGTCAGGGTCTCCACTGTAGGCACAGCCAACATCCTTGGACCTCCCGTTACCCCCATCCTGGAGACTCTCCATGCCTCTCTCCCCTGCTAGAGCCCCACATTTCCCATTTCCTCCTTCTTTCTGATTTATTTCTTTAATTTAGTGGAGTCCACCGCTTTTTCTGATAGTTCCTCCAGAAAAGGTGAATGTGAGGTACGTTTGTTGGAGACCTTGAACTTCTGGATACGTACATCCTCACAACTGATTGACAAGCATGTATCCACTGCCTTCCAGCACCTGTTGAACCCCAAACACTTCTGATTCCTTAGTCTTTATGGCCTACTGTTCCCCTGCAGAGGCTGACGGGACCTGGGCTTTGTCTTGATGGGCGTCTTTCAATCTGGAAACTCATGTATTTCAGGTCCGGGAGATGTCCTATGGTTATTTCATTGGTGATTTCTCTCCCACTATGTTTTCTCTCATGTCTCTCTCTTGTCTGATGTTGGGACTACCAGATGGTTCTCTCATTTGCTTCTATTTTCTCTTGTATTTTCTACTTATCTTTCTATTTTACTATATGAGGGATGTGAACTGTGTCTTCTAACTCATGTTTTGAGTTTTTCATTCTACTCTCATATTTTCAGTCATTCACCACTCTCCATCTCCTTTAAGATTCCCCTGTATTTTTCTGTAGTCTCCTCTTCAGTCTTCCTCATCTTTGTGAGTTTGTCATTTATTGAATATTCTAGCTGTCGTTTTACTGGGGTTTCAGGAGGAACAAACTGTAGATGTGTGTGTGTGTGTGTGTGTGTGTGTGTGTGTGTGTGTGTACATGTGTGCATGCTTAATCTACCATCTTTACCTAGAAGGTCAACTCTTTCTTTACCATGTCTTCCAAAATCGCATAAGTTAGAAGAGCGGCGAGGCACAGAGGACTCGGGGTGAACAGATCTGGAACCACTCACGTCGACCCCTCCTCCGGGAAGAGTGCTTGTGCCACCGTCACTTCTGGAAGCCTCTCGCTGGCCTCCTGCCTCTGCAAACAAACTTGCTTTGCCCACCTGCCTGGAGTGGCAGAGCTGTGCACGGGCAGGGGGAGGCCAGGGCCCTGAGGGAGCAGCAGGAACCCAGAGCTTAGAACCAAAGCCCAGGGCGGCACAGAGCCTTGCCCAGGAGAAAGAAATCCTCCATGGGACACAGCCCTGATTTCACGATGGAAAGGCACACTCCCAACTAATGCCATGTGAGCCTTCGAACCTGAGACCAGGGAGCCAGAACATTCCAGCCTCCCGAGGTCACGCTGGAACAGAGAAGCAAAGGCCGACCAGCAGCCGCGTCTCTCCGCGGCGGGGAGGTCGGCCTCGGATGCAGGTGGCAAGGGAGAGGTCTGCAGAGGATGTGAGAGCAGGAAGGGGCTGCTCTGATGCTCACGGACGGCGCGTGCCCCCCCCCGCCCCCGCCCCCGGCCCGCGGCCCCGCACCCGGCCCGCGGCCCCGCACCCGGCCCGCGGCCCGCTCACCTGTGGATGATGTGGGACTTCTGCAGGTACTCCAGGGCCAGCGCCAGCTCACAGATGTACAGCTTCACGGCCCCCTCGGAGAAGTGCACGTTCTGCTGCAGGTGGTAGCGCAGGTCCCCGCCCAGGAGCAGGTCCGCCACCATGAACATGTCCTCCTCGTCCTGGAAGGAGTACCTGGGGGCGCACAGGGACGGAGCAGGTTAGGGGGCGGAGGTACAACAGCATCCTCCGGGCCGATGCCCCCATTTTACAGAAGGGCAACCTGAGGCTCAGAGAGAGGCCCTGGTGTCACCGAGGTCACGGGCCCCTGCAGACAAGTGGCATTTTAACCAAGGCTGGACGTCAACCCATGACTTTGTTTTCATTGTTAAAATATTTTTAGGGGCTCTTGCGGGGCTCAGTCGGTTAAGCGTCCGACTTCGGCTCAGCTTCTCACGGTGCGTGAGTTCAAGCCCCGCGTCGGGCTCTGTGCTGACAGCTCAGAGCCTGGAGTCTGCTTCGGATTCTGTGTCTCCCTCTCTTTCTCTGCCCCTCCCCCAATTAAGCACTCTCTCCGTAGCTCTCAAAATAAACAAATAAACTTTAAAAATAAAATAAAATTTTAAACGTTTTTTATTTAAATTCCAGTGGATTAATACGTTGTAATGTCAGCATCGAGTGTACAGTCTAGTGATTCAGCACCTCATACACCCCGCGGTCATCACAGGCGCCCTCATCACCTGCTTCACCCATCCCCCAACCACCTGCTCTCCGGTGACCAGAAGTTCGTTCTCTATAGTTAAGAGTCTGTTGCTTGGTTTGCCTCTCTCCCTCTTTTTTTTTTTTCCACTTTGCTCATTTGTTTTGTCTCTTAAATTCCACATAGGAGTGAAATCATATGGTATTTGTCTTTCTCTGACTGACTAATCTCACTTAGCATTATATTCTCTAGATCCATCCATGTTGTTGCAAATGGCAAGACTCTTTTTTTTTTAAACAGCTGAGCCACGTTCCGGTGTATACATTACTTTGCCTTCAGCACCTGCTTTACTTAGGTGTGCTCGCGACTTGAGGTAGGTAGTCTCCAACGCCGTGTCCCCCTCCCCAGCGTCCTTCTATTCACTCCCACCACTTGTCACTCCCCACAGGGAGCTGGGGTCTGTGCCCACTGAAGGCAGTGATGGTCTAGCAAGTCGGCGTCCAGGCCTTAAGGGGACCGGGAGCTCCTCCCACAACTCAGCCAGAGTCCAAGCCCCGTGGAGAGGCCACGAGAAGGAAAACACAGGAGCTCCAGCGACAGGCCTGGCTGAGCGCCCAGGGACAGCCAGCCAGCCACCTGCAGCGCGGGCATGAGCCCCCTCGGGCGTCGGGAGCCACCGCGGCCGGCTGGCATCACGGGGCGCAGAAACACTGCCCAGGGGAGCGCGGTCGACTCCCAGATCATGAGGAAATAAAGAAACTGTGTTTTAACGCACTACGCTTGGGGGGTTGTTAGTTTGTTTCAGCCATAGAGAATGACACATTCCTCATTTCGTTTTTACAAGCTGCATTCGGGCTTCCTAAGGACTGAAGAGACAACATATAGAAGAACCTCAAGATGGTGTTAAAAACGCTGTCGAGGAATCTCACCCTCGAAAGGTGTTTTCACATTCCGTGCAGAACCGCGGAACGTAATAAGGGGATCCTGTGATTCAATCACGGAATGACCGTTATCATGGGGGCTTAGACCTTGGTCTCAGACCCGCGGGGATTAGACCTGGGCCATCCAGCCTCTTCCCGTCGTTCGACGGAAAAGGAAACTGAGGTCCAGAGGGAAGAAGGGACCCGACGAGTCACCCAGAGGATGGGCCCAAGAACTCCGACCGTCTCTCCCCAGCGCATTTACGACGACGCACCACTAGGTGGTGCTGTGATGCACGCACTGAGCTCTCCTAACGGTACCCGGGGAGGGTTTCCCTGGATTCTGTGCCAGTGTCTCATGTACGAGTCTGTGGAGAGTGTTCCAAGTGACACGACCCCTCATTTTCCTACCTGCCCCTGCCCTGATCCAGATTTGGTATCATGGGAATACTGGACTTGTATGATGAAGTGGGGCTTTATGTCCGCGTTCAAGAGGAGTTTATGAGAAGCATCGCTAGTTTGCAGAAAGTCTGGTCTCCTAATGCCTTCCATTCCCACACTTCTGATTCACCGGGGTTTCTCCCTCTTACTTAAGGTGCTCCTGTTGGTGCTGTCCGAAGATTCCGGCTCCTTCCTTTCAACAAAGATGAGCAGATCAATGACCTGGGCTGACTAGGAGGTGTAGACCCATGTCTCCTGGCTGCTGGTGTTGGGTCATCAGGCCCCACTGGGGTGCTCCTTGGGACAGATGAAAGAAAAGCTTTCTCTTCTGGGTTTTCCAGGCTAGACGCCGTGAAACCCTCTTGCCCCAAGTGGGGGTACAACCCGTCTGCAGCATGAAGCTGCAGGGGGTCAAGCAGGGTGAGGGCCAAACACAGACAAAAACCTTGTTGGAGATGCTGCCGCCATCCCGGGAAGAAGCCTGAACGTCATGCTTACACGGTAATGACGCGCCTTCCACCCTAAGCTACTTAACACAGCCTGTCTGTCATTTGAGACCGAAAGGGTCATCCGGTACCTCTTACTGCATATTTGCTACTGGAGAGGAGGGTTTAGATGCCCAAAAAGGATCCACGGGAATTAGCTGTAAGTGCCTCCTATGGATGCCCAATCTGTATTCGAATAGTTGAAGGACTATTGAAACATCACATTAACAACCAGTTAAGTTCTGCACCTGCACCCTTGTTCACAGCTAAACTGTCAAAGGGTATCTCATCCAATATCCCGTCAGAACTCTTTGGAGGAGCACCGCGAATTTTTAGGAGAGAAACTTGCAGACTGGAATGAATTTTAAGAAGAAATCCAAAATGCAAAGGAAACAATAATTTAAGCAATAACTCAGGTTGTGGCTTTCTCTCGCTGCAGATCCATATTTTTTTGCCCCGGGCCATAGACTCTACATCCCCAAGGAGACTCAATGTTGTTATCGGAGAACAGAAAATGACCTTTCATTGATCTCTGCAGTTCTGTGCCGCTATTCCGCAGCTCTGTGCAATTCTTCCTTTCGCCTCCTCTTGGGCTGGAGTTATAAGCATGTTCTCGTGTTAGTGCTGCACATTGTCATGGAAATGATGGAGACCACAAATGAGCGACCTGACTCTATGGCCCTTAACCCTGAGCCAGGAAGAAACCAATTAGGTTCTTCTTCTAACATCCAAGAAGTTCAGGAGTTGGAAGGTACCAGTCTTGGCCTGGACATGGAAATACACCAGCATGCAGAACCCTATGTCTGGTTTAAAAAATTTTTAAATTAGTTTCCAATCTTGTTCTAAAAAGCTTTAAAGGTTATTTGCAAAATATACATTATTTAACAAAATTAAAATTTGGGGCGCCTGGGTGGCTCAGTCAGTTAAGCATCCGACTTTGGCCCAGGTCATGATCTGGTGGTTTGTGAGTTCGAGCCCCACATTGGGCTCTGTGCTGACAGCTCAGAGCCTGGAGCCTGGTTTGAATCTGTGTCTCCTAAATCTCTCTCTGCCCCTCCCCTGCTTACACTCTGTCTCTCCCTCTTTTGAAAATAAATAAACATTTTAAAGATTTAAAAAAAAGTAAATAAGCCATACATCAGGTCAAAGAATCAAAAAGGAATTCACGAAACTGTAAACAGGCAAACACACCCCAATGCATAGTCAGAGAGCTTGTGTGCTGGCCCCAAACAGGCCATAAATGTGCGTCTAGCCTTTCCGGCAAGCAGAGACACACAATCAGCCTTATGATCCAGGGTCCACATGGAAACAAAAAATCAGTTGTAGAGGAAAAGCATGATTATTCCTGGTCCGAAGCCAGAAGGAAATTTCTCCCCCTAGATGCTCACAAAGACGGCATTTTGTAATGTGCCAAACAATCATCTACATAAAGCGCCTCTGCACAGAGTAACACGCTTAGCAGGGATTTTTTTGTATCGTGTTCAAGACACACCGGAGGCATCAAAGTCCAAGTCTGTTAAAGCGGTGCTATGTGGGGGAAAGAAATGTGGTCTAGGTGTCATGCTTTTTAAACTGGAAGATAAATTTAGAGGAGACACCCCGTAAATGCCCTCCGGGACCCCATCACACGTGAGAGATTGCCCACACAGCCACAGAGACGCAGGAGGCTTCTCCCACGAGCCAGCCCGGCGCCAGAGGCTGGGACTCAGAGGAAGAGGTCGCCCTCACAGCTCACCTGAGTTTGGGGTAATCAGAGGGGCTGGAATTTGATGTCATGTGCTGTGACATGTGACTGCTGCGGATCCATTTTTCCCCCTGGATGAGGACCCTGCACCCCCACATTCCCGAGGAGCTCCATGTGGTCCCTGCCACCCCCACCGGCTCACGCACTCACAGCCTCCCCTACCATCACCCTTCTCCTCCCAGGGTGGGGCAGTGGTTCCAGACCAGGGTAACGCTGCCCCCTGGGGACGTTTAACAATGTCTGGAGACACTTTGGTTGTCACACCTGGAGGGATGCTCCTGGCATCTGGTGAGTAGGGGCCAAGGGCGCTGCTAAGCCTCCTTCAAGGCCCAGGACAGCTCTCCACATGAAGAATGGCCTGGCCCCAGATGTCCACTGTGCCATGGCTGAGAAACTGTGGTTTAGATTCATGCTTGTGCTTATTTTTTTTAATGTTTTTTATTTATTTTTGAGAGACAGAGAGAGACAGCGTGAGAAGGGGAGGGTCAGAGAGAGAGGGAGACACAGGATCTGAAGCAGGCTCCAGGCTCTGAGCTGTCAGCACAGAGCCCAATGTGGGGCTGGAACCCACAAACCGTGAGATCACGACCTGAGCCAAAGCCGGATGCTTAACCAACTGAGCCACCCGGATGCCCCCCATGCTCATGCCCTTAGAAGCCCTCCTCCCTAACCCTGACTGAGCTGAGCTGAGGGACACTCTCTTTGCTCCCTGGTGCCCTATAATAGCACTGATACGGCACCTACCGTGGGCCAGGCACTGTTCTAAGTGCTTTATGTGCTAATTCATTTAATTCTCCCAACAGCCCTTTGAGGTAGGTAGCAGTAGAAACTGCTTTGGACAGATCTGGACACTGAACATTTCCTAGGGGGCACCTGGGTGGCTCAGTTGGTTGAGCATCCAGCTTCGGCTCAGGTCATGATCTTGTGGTTCATGGGTTTGAGCCCCATGTCAGGCTCTGTGTTGATGGCTCAGAGCCTGGAACCTGTCTTCAGATTCTGTGTCTCCCTCTCTCTCTTATGCCTCCTCTGCTCATGATGTCTCTCTCGCTCTCTCAAAAATAAATAAAACATTAAAATTTTTTTTTAAAAAGAACATTTCCTAGGAAATGGAAGAGCTTCGAGTTGAACCAACATAACCCATCTCCAGAACCTAGATTCCCTGCCGGGGGCTCGGCAGCACTTTCCTTGCGGCTCGGGGACTCTCTCTCTCCTGGTGTCTTCTCCCCACCAGCCCGCCGTCTCTGTGCACGAGGACCAGGCTTGTTTGGCATTGTTGAGGTCATTGCTCATCAGAGCCTCCCTTGCTCTGGCCTCCTCTCCTCACAGAGACCCGGATCTCGCACTGCCGGAGAGGGCCTCTCCCGGCCTCCCCCGGAGCCTCCCTCCCACTCGGGGAGCAGAAGTGAGCCGTCTGGTGAGCTGCTGGGAAGTGGCTGCCAGTGGACTCAGCTCAGCCCCTTCTGGGTTCCCGCCAGGCGTCTGGATCTGCCCACAAAGGGCTTGCACACAGTCTGCTCCCTCTAACAGTCCGAGGCCTGGCCAATGCAGAGGGGGCTCTCAAGGTGACCCCGTATCCTTAGGGTGATTCCATTTAAAAGCCAAAGTGCTAGCAAGCCCTTTGAGTGCAGAATGAAAGCCAAGTTCTTCAATCAAATGTGTCTGCAAGAAAGCTGATAACTTTCACTTCCAGGTGCCAGAGGCACGCGGCGTCTCCTGAGTGGTCCCAAAGTCAGGTGGGAAGAAAGGGTCCTCTTCACAGACCTCCTATCATCCCTCAGCACTTATCCCATTTAACCCTGCAAGCTGGGCATTATGCCCCTCATTTTTCCAACAGATGAAGCCGAGGCCAAGAGAAGCTGACTTCTCCCCAGTATGGGTGAGGCCCTTTCTTCAATAGCACATCGTGTCCTCTAGAACTGACATCGGGAAGCTTGCACACTGAAGGTCAGCCACGTTCACCATGGTGAGAAGACACATGAGTCCACAGGAGAGGGATGCTGTGTCCAGGGGGAAATCTGGCCCAGCTCCTCCTATTTCTTTCTTAATTTTTAATGTTTATTTATTTGAGAGAGAGAAAGAGAGGAAGAGACAGACAGACAGAATCGCAAGCAGGCTCCAGGTTCTGACGTGGGGCTCGAACTCACGGACTGCGAGATCATGACCTGAGCATAAGTTGGACGCTCCATCAACTGAGCCCCCCAGGCGCCCCCTACTCTTTTTGCAGCTCACCTTGCTCATACCTGGTGCCAGGAGGCCACTGGTCATCCACGTGTTGTTGGTGGCAGGGGAGGCGTGGGAAGGAAAGGGCAGGAAGTCATAAGCCCGGACTATGAGGCCACTCAGCCATGTAAAACACCGCCTTTCTCTTCTTTTCTTCTCTGGGTTAAAGGGGCCAAGCCGGGAGATGCCCTGTGGGTTAGTCTTCCAGAAGCCCCAGCAGCTGGGACAAGCCACGTGTCTCTGACATCTACCTCCCGTGTCCTTTTTGTGTGGCACCTGCCAGGACAGGAGCTGAGCATCTTTCAGACCGTTTTCCTGGGCAATCCACTCTCTAAGCGGAAGCACCGACCATGCTCACTGCTAGTGATTCTCAGAGATTGAACTTGCAGCAACAGAAGGGCTAAAAATACCCTCTCGGGCTCAGAAATCCAATATCGGGATGCTGGGCCTTCCGTCAGCTCGTATTGTCCACATAACAAGGAGCTTATCAAATCTAAATTGTGCTGGATACATAGAAGTCTTTAATAACATTCACCGTAATAACCTTTTTAAAAAATTTGAATCGAGCCACACAAGGGCTCGAGCTGTCGTATATCCTGGCCCCACTGTGCTCCACATCAAGCTGATTCTGTCCTTGTCCCCTTCCCAGAAGCCAGTGTTGCTGGCTGGCTTCCCTCTGTCCCCTGCAGGCCAAGTGGCAGCAAGGGGACACTCTCACACACCATGTGGCTCCCCAGGCCCAGGCACTTTGGGGGCAGGAGAATTCCCAGGACCACGCAAAGGTGAAGGGCAAAGCCCGGGTTTCCTACCACCTGCTGCTAAGCATCAGAGCTTTGCAGACCGTAAGGCGTGTCTACGTGTGTAAATGCAGAGCACAGTTCCTAGAGCTTCACTATTCTATTTAATTTTATTTCATTTGTAGCCTGCGTGATTCTCAAGGTTTTGCAGTGGCTAAACAAGTAAGACTGATGGAAGAGACAGAGAGCAAAACCGTGGGGCAACGGAGAGGAACGTGCACCGTGCACTTGGACAAGCCGGGAGCGTGGAATGGTAGCCCCCACCTTCCGGGTCGGAGCGAGCACAAGACAGGGCAGAACGCCCGCCCGGCGCCCACGGTGCCATGTAATGAGAGGAAGTCAACCCTCTCCCCTTGGGCGGAATTCCACAAGAAATGTACAACCTGCATTTTTTTTTTTTTACAAGGAGTAAAAGAATGGGAAGTGAATTATGTAAATTCACACTGCGGACGGCTTCCCACATACATCTGTATTCGTGAGATAATTGGGCTGCAGCTTTCTCTTCTTGCACGGTCTTTATCTGCTTTTGGTGTCCGAATAACACAACCTTCAAGAAATAAATTGGGCAGCATTTGCTTCTCTTCTGTCTTCTGGAAGAGATTGCTTAAAAATCGGTGTTAATTCCTTAAATATTTAATAGAATTCTCCAGTGAAGCCATCTGGGCAGGGAATTTTATTTTCAGGAGACTTTAACTTACGAATTCAATTTATTTCATCATTACAGGATTATTGGGTTAATTTTTTCAGTTTCGGAATTTTGTGGGGTTTGAGGAATTGGTCTGTGTCTTCTATGCTGTCCAATTTATGAGAAGAAAATTGTTCACGGTACTTCCTCATCCTCTTCACGGCTGCAAGAGCTGCAGTGATTATCTCTGTCTTATTGCTGATATTCGTGACTTGTCTGTTCTCTCAGCTTGTATTTGTCAGTCTTGCCAGAGGCTTAACAGTCTTTAATTATTTTTTTGAAGAACAGCTGACTGTTCCATTGATTTTCTTTCCTATGGTGCTCCTATTTTCTATTTCATTGATTCCACTCTTGATTATTTCCTTCCTTCTGCTTGCTTTGGGTTTATTTTTCTCTTCATGCTTTAGTTTTTTGAGATCAACACTAGGTTATTAATTTGAGACCTTTCTCCTCTTATAATGCAGCCAGTTAGAGCACCAACACTGTCATCCCTGGCTGAGCTGGACTCCACAACCTTTAATATGTTGTGTTTTCATTTTCATTCATGTATGTATCTTTATTTCTTTTTTTCAAATGTTTATTCAGTTTGGAGAGACAGAGAGAGACAGAGCATGAGCAGGGGAGGGGCAGAGAGAGACACAGAATCCGAAGCAGCTCCAGGTTCTGAGCTGTCAGCACAGAGCCCGATGTGGGGCTTGAACCCATGAACCATGAGATCATGACCTGAGCCAAAGTTGGATGCTTAACCGACTGAGCCACCCAGGTGCCCTTCTTTATTTCTTTTTCGGCTTCTTCTTTGACCCAAGAGTCATTAGAAGTTTGTGCTTAATTTCTCAGTATTTGGAGATTTTCTTGCCGTCTTTCTGTTATTGGTTTCTATTTTGTTTCTGTTATGGGGGGAGAACGTACTTTATCATAATTTCATTTTTTAAAATTTGTCAGGGTTCCTTCAGTGGCCCTGGAATTGGTACATCTGTATGAATGACTGATGGATCCTTGGAAAAGATGCATATCCTACTGGTAAATGATCTCTGAATGTCAGTCAGGTGCCGTGATTGATGGAGTTTCAGCTCTTATATCTTTACTGACTTTCTATCTAGAAGTTCTATCAATCGCTAGGAATGAGTGTCCAAGCCCCCAGCAAAAACTGGATATTTTTTGTACCTCCTTTCAGCTCTATCAATTTGTTTTTCATGTATTTTGAACTTGTGATGTTTGACTCATTTACAACTCATTCTTACTTGGGTCATTTTTAATATGCTATCATCCTATATCATATTACACCACATAAATTGTTTTTGCTTAGTCATTGTTATAAGTAGTGTTACAATAAGGCCCTCAATACATTTCTTCCTGTGTTTACAGACACAAGATGCTTTATTAAACAAATACTCCCCAGCACCCATGACACATCAGACGCCGGTCTAGGTGTTCTGGATAATGTACGTAAAGAACGGAAACCACATTCTTGTCTTGAAGGGATCACCTAAAGTGAACTGAGCAACTAGCAGAGTGGGTGGCGCATCGGAGACGCTAAGGCATGCTGCTGAGGAGAATGAATGACTAATGCCTAAGGCCAACACCCTGAGTGATTAACACGTACACATGCTACACTTCCCCCCCTTACAGTAGCTCTAGAGGAGCACACGGTTCTATCTGCTTCACTAAGGAGCAAACAGTCACCCAAGAAATTAGCTTACTGAAAGGCATGCACTTGATTTACTTGTTAAAGGGAGGAGGGTCATTTGAACCCGGGGCAGTGGAAGGTTTTCTCAGTAAATAGTTCTATATCAACTGGATACCCATATGGGGAAAAATGAATTCCGACAAACACCACATGTCACACGCAAATATCAATTCCAGATGGATTGTAGATATAAATGTGCAATGTAAACCATGGAAACCTAAAAAACACGGAAGATCTTCATGACTGGAGGGTAGACAAAGATTACCAAATAGGATAGTAAAAGCCCTAATCATAAGGAAGCATTGGTAAATTGGACTTGATTAAAATTGAGGACTTCAGTTCTCAGAACACACACAGAGAATACAAATGAGACAGGATTTTCATAATTTGGGGGTAGGTTTAAAACGTACACCATTCTTCGTAATATTTTTGCGGTGTCTGTAACTTTGAAATTAAACCAGAATAAAAATTGCCAAAGTTACACACACGCGCACACACGTTGAGACTGTTTTCATTTAAATACTAATAGTTATTCTCATGGCAGCTAACAAGAATATAACTAAAGTATAGTAAAATAAATGACATGAACATTTTAAAAAATACTAGAAAATCTGTGTATTACATAAAGCAGAGCAAGAATGGAAGAATAAAGGGGGGAAATGATATACAGAAAAAGAGCAAAGTGGCACATGCAAACACCACCTCATCAACAATTACATTAATGTAAACAGACCACCCAGGCAGTTAGAGGTGGAGGTTGGAGGATTGGATTTTAAAAAATAATCCAACTATAGGCTGTTTACAAGAAACAGACTTCAAATTCAAAGAAGTAATGAGTAGAGTGATGGGAAAAGATTTCATATTCAAACTGTAACCAAGAGAGCTGAAGTGACTATACTATATCAAACAAAATAGATTTTAAGACAAAAATTATTATGAGAGACAAAAAATATATATATCTTATAATGATAAAAGGGTTATTCATTCAGGAAGGTATAGTGATGGTTAATATCTATGTACCTTAAGCAGAGTCCAAAATATGAAGCAAAACTGATGGAACTGAATAGACAAACTGGCAAACGAACAGTCACAGTTGGAGATCACAATACCCCAGTTTCAATAGTGGATAAAGGGGTGCCTGGGGAGCTCAATCAGTTAAGCACATGGCTCTTGATCTTGGCTTAGGTTACGAGCTCACGGTTCATGGGATCAAGCCCTGCACTAGGCTCTGAACTCACAGCATGGAGCATACTTGGGGTTCTCTCTCTCCCCCTCTCTCTGCTCCTCTCCAGCTCTCTTTCTCTCTCCTGCTCTCAAAATAAATAAATAAATAAAGGAGGAGAGGAGTTAAGATGGTGGAGAATCATGGAGATCCCAAGCTTGTCTTGTCCCCGAAACCTAGCTAGGCCAGCACCAAACCATTCTGAACACCTAAGAAACAGATCTTAGGATTAACAGAAGAATCTACATAACTTGAGCCACAGAATTCAGCAAGAATGCAGTACAGAGATGAACTGGGGGAGAGAAAAGGTGCAGAGGGTAGGGAGACATTTTTGCAGAGAAGACAGAGAGAGAGAAAGGGAGGCAGTGTGATGCATGGGGGTTGTGCAAGAAAGGTACTCCCCTGGAAGTAGCTGGAGAGAAAGAGAGAGAAAGAGTGAAAACATTTGCAGGGGACTGAACAAGAAATCTGTTCCCCCAAACCACTGATGGGGAGAAAGGAGAGGATTTCAATACCACCAGGATTCTGTGAACAGTGGAGGGCAGAGTCTGAAGTTTTGGAGCTCAGTGCCTGGCAGTGCTCTGGCAAGGAAGTAGAGTGAAGCCCCAGGAGCAGGCAGCGGGCTCTAAGGGGTACGTGTGCCTCGTGGGGAGAAGCGGTTCCCCTGCTTAGAGTGCATTTGGTAGAGACCATATGGCAAAGGGCCAGCAGGCTCTGGAGAGCAGCACCGTTTTCTGGTATTGGGACAAGGATGCTGGAGTGTGGAAAACCTGGAGTCGGCTGTGTGTTCTGATTTGCCATAATCTCTGAAACTCGGCCACTGTACAATCATACGGACAGTTTCTGGGGCAAGCCGGCACCCGGGCAATGCTCAGCGAGACCCTCCTCTAGAAAGTCTATGCAAGTCCAAGCTGTGGAGTCTCTGACGTGTGAGGTTTCGAAATGCAGCCCATCTGTGATGAAACTCTGGAGGGAGGTGCTGCCTGGCAGGTGGGAGGTTGGACACTGACACAGTAGAGACAGGGAGTGGACAGAGGCCTGAGACAAAGGAGGGGTGCTTGATCGTGTATTGGTGAGAGCATGAAGTTCCTGCGCCAGAGACTAGGGACTGGGTGAAGCCATTTCCAGGTCTCCTGCACACACACAAGTGCAGGACACTGATCCAGCCCTGTGAGCTAGACTGCCCCACCTAGTGGAGAGCGGAGCCATTACATCAAGCCCCGCCCACCTTCACCCTCCAAGCACATCCCCTAGAAGACTAGCATCAGTCCATCCACCTGAGTAATCTGCTGACTATAGAGCGATTCATAGTTTCAGTTCTAGGGGAAACTGGATGTAACTTCATTTGGGTTTCATTCTGTTTGGTTGCTCATTTATTTGTTTATTTTCTTTGCTTCTGTTTATATTGTTTTTTTCTTTTCTTTCTTTCTTTACCTCTCTCTCTCTTTCCTTTTCTTTCTTTCTTTCTTTCTTTCTTTCTTTCTTTCTTTCTTTCTTTCTTTCTTTCTTTCCTTCCTTCCTTCCTTCCTTCCTTCCTTCTTACCTCATTCTTAGAAACAGAAAGAGAAAATTTTATTTTTATTTTTTTACAATATTTAAAAAAATTTTAACCCTATTTCACTTTATTTCATTTTGTTCCATTATTTTATTACATAAATTGATTTTTAATTTAAAATTTTTTTCCTTACTTGTTTTTTATTTCTCTCTTTTCTTTTAAGCTTCTTTCAATAAGCAGACCAATACACATCTAGGATTTATCTTCCTTTATTTGAAATTTTGTTTCATTTTTAATTTTTTCTATTTCATTTTTATCTTATTTTTTTTCTTCCTCAAAAATGACAAAATGAAAGAAAAGGAAGAAATGACAGCTCAGGGTTTAATCAACACAGAATTAAGCAAGATGTCTGAACTAGAACTTAGAACCACAATAATAAGAATACTAGCGGGAGGGGAGCCCAGATGGCTCATTAGGTTAAGTGTCCAGATTTGGCTCAGGTTGTGATTGCATGGTTTGTGACTGTGAGCCCTGAATCAGGCTCTGTGCTGACAGTTCGGAGCCTGCTGCCTGCTTCAGGTTCTCTGTCTCCTCTCTCTCTGCCCCTCCCTGCTCACACTCTGTTTTTTTATTTTTTTTTTTTTCCCTCTGGTGAAGTGTGTGTTTATTTTTTTTTATTTTTATTTTTTTAATAGTTTATTGTCAAATTAGTTTCCACAAAAAATAAAATAAAAACATTAAAAAGTTTTTGAAAAGACTACTAGCTGGGGTTGGAAAAAAAAAAGAATCCCTTTCTGTGGAGATAAATAAAATCTAGTCAAGATGAAATTAAAAATCCTATAACTGAGATTCAATCTCTAATGGATGCCATGATAGGAGGGAAAGACAAAACAGAGCAGAAAACAAGCAATTTAGAAGGTAAAAATGTGGAAAATAATGAAGCAGAAAAAAGAGGAAAACAAAGGCAAAAGATCATGATACAAGGCGTAGAGAACTCAGTGACTTATTAAAAAGGAACAATATCCAGTCCCTAGGAGTCCCAGATAATGAAGAGAGAGAGAAAAAAGGGCAGAAGGTTTATGGGAGCAGATTATAGAGGAAAACATTCCTAATCTGGGGAAGGACTTAGACATCAAAATCCAAAAAGCACAGAGAACTCCCATTAGACTCAACAAAAATTGACCATCAACAAGGCATATAATAGTCAAATCCACAAAATACACAGATAAGAAAAGAGCTATGAAAGCATCAAGGGGAAAAAAAGTCCTTAACCTATAAGGGAAGACCGAAGAGGTTCACAGCAGACCTATCCACAGAAACTTGGCAGGCTAGAAAGGAGTGGGAAGAAATATTCAACATGCCGAATCAGAAAAATATTCAGCCAAGAAGTCTTTATCTGGTAAGGCTGTCATTCAAAATGGAAGGAGAGGTCAAGAACTTCCCAGAAAGACAAACTAAAGGAGACTGTGACCACTAAACCAGCCCAGCAATAAATATTAAGGGGGACTCTTCGAGTGGCGAAAAGACAAAACAAAACAAAAAAGACCCAAAGCAACAAAGACTAGAAAGGACCAGAGAACATCACCAGATACACCAACTCTAAGGCAACACAACGGCACTAAATTCATATCTTTGAGTACTTGCTCTAAATGTTAATGGACTAAACACTCCAATCAAAAGATACAGAGTCTCAGAATGGATAAAAAGCAAAACCCATCTATATGCTTCTTACAAAAGACTCATTTTACCCCAAAGGCACTTGCAGATTGAAAATAAGGGAATGGAGAACCATCTTTCATGCTAATGGAGGTCAAAAGAAAGCTGGTGTAGCCATACTTATATCAGACAAACTAGATATTAAAATAAAGATAGCAACAAGTGACGAAGAAGGGCATTATATCATAATTAAGGGGTCTATACACCAGGATATACAATTGTAAATATTTATGCCCCCAACACGAGAGTGCCCAAATATATAAATCAATTAAACACAAACATAAACTCATTGATGATAATACCATAATAATAAGGGATTTTAACCCCTCACTTACAGCAATGGACAGATCATCCAGGCAGAAAATCAACATGGAAACAATGACACCAGAGCAGAGCCATTGGCTCTGGACCAAATTAATTTAAGAGATATATTCAGAATTTTCCATCCTACATTCTTCTCGAGTACACATGGAACATTCTTCAGAAGAGATCACATACTGAGTCACAAATGAGCCCTCAACAAGTACAAAAAGATCATACCTTGATGATTTTCAGACCACAACACTATAAAAGTCAAAACCAACCACAAGAAAAAATTTGGAAAGACCATGAATACTAGGATATTAAAGAGCATCTTACTAAAGAGTGAATAGGTTAATCAAGAAATCAAAGAGAAAATTAAAAAGTACATGGAAGTCAATTAAAAGGAAAACACGACAACCCAAAATCTCTGGGATGCAGCAAAGGCAGTTCTAAGAGGGAAGTATATAGCAATCCAGGCCTTCCTAAGAAGGAAGGTCTCAGATATACAACCTAACCTTACACCTAAAGGAGCTGGCAAAAGGTCAGCAAATAAAGCCCAAAACCAGCAGAAGGGAAATAATGAAAATTAGAGCATAAATCAATGATTATATATATCAGATTGAACAGATAAGTGAAACCAGGAGCTGATTCTTTGAAAGAATTAACAAAATTGGTACCCCCCCCCAGCCAGATTGATCAAAAAGAAAAAGGAAAGAACCCAAATAAATGAAATCATGACTGAAAGAGGAGACATCACAATCAACACCCCAGAAATACAAACAATAATAAGAGAATATTATGAGTAACTATATGTCAACAAATTGGGCAATCAAAGAAGAAATGGACAAACTCTTAGAAACATATAATCTACCCAAACTGAAAGAGCAAGAAACAGAAAATTTGAACCTGCCCTTATCCAGTAAAGAAATTGAGTCAGTTATCAAAATTCTCCCAACAAACAAGAGTTGAGGGCCGGATGGCCTCCTGGGGGAATTCAACCAGACATTTAAGTAACAGATAACACCTATTATTTTGAAGCTGTTCCAAAAAAATATAAATAGAAGGAAAACTTCCAAAGTCATTCTACAAGGCCAGCATTGCCTTGATTCCCAAAGTAGACGAAGACCCCACTAAGCAGGAGAACAATAATTCCCTGATGAACACGGATGCAAAAATGTTTAACAAGATGCTAGTAAACTGGATCCAACAAAACATTAGAAGAATTTTTCACCACGATCAAGTGGGATTTATTCCCAGGCAGCAGGGCTGGTTCAATATCTGCACATCAATTGGTGTGATCCAGCACATGAATAAAAGAAGGACAAGAACCACATGATCCTCTCAAGATGCTGAAAAGGCATTTGACAAAATACAGCACCCATTCTTCATAAAAACCCTCAAGAAAGTAGGGGTAGACGGATCACACCTCAAGATCATAAAGGCCATATACAAAAGACATACCACTAACATCACCCTCAATGGGGAAATCTCTCAGTTTTTCCCAGGCCAGGACAACGACCAAGAGGTCCACTCTCACCACTGTTATTCAATATAGTGTTGGAAGTCCTAGCTTCAGCAACCAGACAACACAAAGGAATCAAAGGCATCCAAACTGGCAAGGAGGAAATCGAACTTTCACTCTTCACAGACAACATAATACTCTATGTTGAAAACCCAAAAGACTTCACCAAAAAAAAATTGCTAGAACTGGTATATGAACTTGGCAAAGTTGCAGGATATAAAATATAATGCACAGAAATCTGTTGCATTCCTATAAACTAATAATGAAACAGCAGAAAGAGAAATCAAGGAATTGACCTCATTTACAATTTCACCAAAAACCATAAAATACCTAGGAATAAGCCTAACCAAAGAGGTGAAAAATCTATACACTGAAAACCGTAGATATCTTTTGAAAGAAATTGAAAAAGGCCAAAAAAAAAAAAAAAAAGGAAAAATATTCCATGCTCATGGATTGGAAGAACAAATATTGTTAGAATGTCAATACTACCCAAAGCAATCTACATATTCAATGCAATCCCTATCAAAATAACAACAGCATAACAAAATAACAATAGCACAAACAACCCTAAAATTTCTGTGGAACCAGAAAAGGCCCCGAATAGCCAAAACAATCCTGAAAAAAGAAAAACAAAGCTGGAGGCATCACAATCCTGGACTTCAAGATACATTACAAAGTTGTAATCATCAAGACAGTATGGTCCTGGCACAGAAACAGACATTAGGATCAATGGAACAGAATAGAGAACCAGGAAATGGACCCACAAATGTATGGCCAAATAATCTTTTACAAAGCAGAAAAGAATATCTAATAGAAAAAAGACAGTCTCTTCAGCAAATGGTGTTGGGAAAACTGGACAGCAACATGCAGAAGAATGAACCTGGACCACTTTCTTAAACTATACACAAAAATAAACTCAAAATGGATGAAAGAGCCAAATGTAAGACAGCAAGTCATCAAAAACCTAGAGAAGAAGACAGGCAACAACTTCTTTGATCTCAGCCACAGCAACGTCTTACTTGACATGTCTCTGGAGGCAAGAGAAAGAAAAGCAAACATGAACATTTGGGACATCATCAAGATAAAAGTCTTCTGCATGGCGAAGGAAACAGTGAGCAAAACGAAAAGACAACCAACAGAAGGGAGAAGATATTTTTAAATGACATCTCAGGTAAAGGGTTAGAATCAAAAGTCTATAAAGGACTTATCAACACACAATCCCCCCCCCCAACCACAAATAATCCAGTGAAGAAACAGGCAAAAGACATGAATGGATATTTTCCAAACAAGCCATCCAGATGGCTAATAGACACATGAAAAGATTCTCAACATCACTCATCATCAGGAAAATACAAGTCAAAACCACAATGAGATATCCCCTCACGCTTGTCAGAATGGTTAGCATTAACAACTCAGGCAACAACAGATGTTGGCTGGGATGCACAGAAACAGGAAATTGCTGGTGGGAATGCAAACTGGTGCAGCCACTCTGGGAAACAGTATAGAGGTTTCTAAAAAAAATGAAAAATAAAACTACCCTACGACCCAGTAATTGCACTATTAGGTATTTATGCAAAGGATACAAGAGTGCTGATTTTAAGAGGCACATGCACCCCAATATTTATAGCAGCGCTATCAACAATAGCCAAAGTATGGAAAGAGCCCAAATGTCCATTGGCTGATGAACGGATAAAGAAGATGTGATATATACATATATCACGGTATATTACTTGCTGATCAAAGAATGAAATTTGCTGTTTGTAACAATGTGGATAGAGCTAGAGTGTATTATACTAAGCAAAATAAGTCAATCAGAGAAAGACAAATATATGGTTTCACTCATATGTGAACTTTAAGATACAAAACAGATGGACATAAGGGAAGGGAAGCAAAAATAATATAAAAAACAGAGAGGGAGACAAATCATAACACAGTACGTACAACAATGTTTAGTACCATTATTTGTGTAAAGGGCGGGAAAACATTGTGTAAAAAAGGGAAAACAATATATGTATTACTTATGCATGGATACAAGATGTCTAGAATTATATCCACAAGGTGGACAGCTGTGATCCGGGCAGGATCACTAGATGGCCTGGTGGAGGGAGGAGAAAGGAATTTTCACCATGTGCTCTTTTGCCGTATGAACTGTAGGAAGGTACCTGTTTGGAAATGAGTAAGATCATATTCATCCATTTAAATGGAAGTAAAAATGTATAAAAGACTTAAGAGGTACTTAAAAAAAAAAGGGAGAACACACACACATATGTATGTTTGTGCGTATAATGTTAAAATGTTCAGCCACATTAGAGAAGTTAAAATTAAAATATGACATCTCATTATACTCAACAAGATGGCTAAACTAAGAACTACTGGCAACATTAAGAGTTGATGACAATGTGGATCAGCGCTGTCTCTCATATTACTGATACATTGTAAACTGGAAAACTGCTTAAGTGGAACATACATATGCCCAGTGATCCAGTAATTTTGTTCCTTCATAGGTACCAGAAAAAACATTCACCTGTCTGTACAAAAATGGATGCACCAAAATGTTCATAGCAAGAGTATTTGTAAACGCCAAAAATGGGAAACAGTTTTGTTTTTATTTCAAGAGGTTAAACATCTATTAACAGAGGAATGCACAAATAAATAGCAATGTAAATACTGCTATACACAACAAAAATAATGGATCTCATAGATGTGATATTAAGAGATATAATATTAAGCAAGAAGGAATATGTGAATGATTCGGTTTCTAAAAAATTAAGAAACAAGAAATTTACTTTTTGACCTTAAAATTCCCCAAAGTGGTTGTCTTCGAGGAAGAGGACACTGACTAGGACAAACAGGACTGTGGAGGGCTGGCGCTCAGAGTGCAGAATCAAGGTGCATTCTCATGTGAAAATCAATGCGGACACAATTTGTGTACGTCTTCACAGACTTACCCTTGAATACAATTTATATTAACTTCTCTGCTTTCCCACATCTTATGAATCACTTGACGTCATTAAACATTCTAGCTTTACTGCCAATTTGTTGGTTGTGAAATGGTCCTCTACGTCATTTTAATTGGCATTTCATGGCTATGAGTGTATTAGGTTGTAGGGGTTCCTTAACAAGATACTGCAGACTGGGTGGCTTAACCAGTAGAAATTTATTCTTTGACAATTTATAAGGCTAGAAGTCGGAGATCAAGGTGCAGGCAGAACATGTTTTCTCTGGGGTTTCTCTCCTTGGTGTGTTGACGGCCATCTTGTCTCTAGGTCCTCGCATGGCCGTCCCTCCGCATATGTCTCTTTCCAGACTGCCTCATTTTACTGGGATACCAACCCAATCTAAGACAACCTTAATTACTTCTTCAAAGGCCTTATCTACAAATACAGTCACATCCTGAAATAATGAGGGTTAATTTCATTTAAAAATTTTTTAATGTTATGTATTTTTGAGAAAGAGAGGGGGGGGAGACAAAGTGCGAGCAGGGGAGGGGCAGAGAGAAAGGGAGACACAGAATCTGAAGCAGGCTTCAGGCTCTGAGCTGTCAGCACAGAGCCCCATGCAGGGCTCGAACTCACGAACCGTGAGATCATGACCTGAGCCCAAGCCAGACACTTAACTGACTGAGCCACCCAGGCGCCCCTCAACACATTAATTTTGAGTGGACACAAGTCAGCCCATAACAATGAAGGAAGCTGATATCTATCCATAGATTCCTTGGCCACGTGGGCCTTGTCCTCTGTGCACTGACGGTCTTTATTTGTTGCCCATTTATGTACAGGGCTTTTTGATCTTTCCTTTGCCATTTAAATAGCGGAGACTAACCTTGTGACACAGACATGCTGTTAGTGCTTTCTCCCATCCGAGGCCCGGACTCTTCACTTTGTTTCCCGTGGAGTTCTATTTCCATGCATTAGCTTTACTTGTTAATTGTGTCTTAACTTACTAACCCTTTGATCAATTCACCAGTGAGAAAGGTGAGCTAAAAGTCTCTCACCAATATTGGATTTGTTATTTTTCCTTGTAACTTCAGCAATTTTTGCTTCACACATTTTCCAGTTTTATATCAGAAGCATACAAGTTCAGAAACAAACTTTTCTTACCATTTTGCAGCTATATTCTCATTATGCTGAAAAAAAAAAAAAGCTTTTTGCCAGGATATCAGTTTTGCCCTATATTCTTTTCCTGGTCTATCTTTTTTTATCCTAGTCTATTCAGTTTTTTACTACCTTCATTTTTTTCTGTGCCTCTTGTAAATAGGCTATACATAGATTTTTTAAATATCCAAATGGAGAATTAGGGAATTTTTTACTGAGTTCAGCTTGCTTATCCTTTAGTGGTAACTGACACATTTTGAATTATTGTGATCTTTTTGTATAATGTTTTCTATCATTTTTTTCATACTTTTTTTTTCTTCCTCATATCTATATCAAACTTTATTAATTTTCTTTATTTCCTCCTTTTGGCTATAAAATCTATTTCTAAACTTTCAGTGTTTATATCTAAATTCAACATCCATGCCTTACTTAAAAAAACATTGAATTATATGAAGTAGCTTCACTATAATTACCTCATCCTCTATATCCTTTATACTATTATTACCCAGTCTTTTAAAAAACTTAGCTATTAGAATTAAATTTTATTTTTTTTAATCTTTTTCAATTTTTTCATCACTTAAAAATATTTCAAATAATGAATATATATATATATATATATATATCACATGTACCTGGGACTAGTATATAATAAACTGTGTATCCCCTATCCCCCTTAAGAAAGAGTCCACCATCTGACCCTGGGGAGATGGTAGAGTACGGAGAACCAAGAATCTCTATCCCCACCCAGACAACAGTTTCAATGGGAGAATTTACCCAATGGAACTCTTTTGGAACTCTAAAAAAATTTTTTTATGTCTTTTATTTATTTTTGAGGACAGAGAGAGACAGCGTGAGCAGGGGAGGGTCAGAGAGGGAGACACAGAATCCGAAGCAAGCTCCAGGTTCTGACCCAGCTATCTGCACAGAGCCCGATGCGGGGCTCGAACCCATGAACCGTGAGATCATGACCTGAGCCGAAGCCGGAGGCTCAACTGACTGAGCCACCCAGGCGCCCCCGGAACTCTAGAGTCTCGTGAAAACTTGCAACTTCCAAGGGAAGGTTTGGATGGCAAATTGGTGTTAATTTCATCAATTTCAGCTCTTATCATAATAGTAGCTGCCCATCCCCTACACCCAATCCCCAGAGTCCTCACCCAGCTGCTCACGCAGTCCAGGAGTGACATGCACAGGGCTTGCAAAAGCCAAGATGGGCAACAAGGAGCCTGCTCTCCAAAGACCGGAGATCTGTGCTCGGACTGCTGATTGCTGCTTCAAATCAGATAGGTGCAAACAGGTGGGTGACACGGTTACTGTCCCTTCCCCCATTATTTTCAGCCCCTCCCCCAGTGGCTGAAGTGATTTACATGGGATTAAAAGGGCCAGCACCCATTTTCCCCCATTTCATTTTTCTCTTTTCGTCTTTTGGGATCCAGAGATTAAAGACTAGGCTATTTAAAATCACATATATAAAAGGACATTAAAAAGTTGCCATGCATGCACAGGGAAAGGTGCAGGCTCAGAAACAAACAAACAAACCTGAGAAAAAATTAAGTTTATACCTCTGGCTGAACTTGGCACAGAGACAGCCTATGTGGGAGTGGGGGGGCCAGATATCCAGAGAAAGGGGAAGAATCTAATTCCAGAGTTACCACATCATTTGATTGAAATGTCTAATTTTGAACAACAACAAAAAAATCACAAGGCATTTAAGAAACTGGAAATTATGGTTCATCAGATGGGGGGGGAAAGCACAACAGAAACTGTCCCTGTAAGAAGACCTGATGGCAGACCTACTGGACAAAGACTTTAAAGTAAGTCCTTAAGATGCTCTAAGAACCAAAGGAAAATGTGAAGAGAGTCGAGAAAAACTCTATGACAAGGTGGAAATAGCAACAAAGAGACAGAAACCCTAAAAAGAACAAAAAAAATTCTGGAGCTAACAAATAATCGACATGAAAAATCCACTAGAGGGATTCACAGGCAGGCTTACACAAGCAGAAGAAAGGATTAGTAAACCTGAAGACAGGACAATGGGAATTATTGAGTCTGAGGAAGAGAAAGAAAAGAAAATTAAGGAAAAGCAAGCAAAGCATAGTGACCTGTGGGCTACCATCAAGTGGACAAACCCAATGTGGGGGTCCCAGATGGAGAAGAAACAAAAAGGCAGAGAGCATATTACAAGATGTAAAGGCTGAAAACTTCTGACATTTGATGAAACGCAGGACTATAAATATCCAAGACATGCAAAAAACTCCAGTAGGATGAACTCAGAGACCCACACCAAGACTCATTATAAATTGTTGAGTGACGAAGACAGAGTTTGAAAACAGTGAGAAAGAAGCATCTTACCACATACAAGGATCCTCAATACAATTATCTGTTGGTTTCTCATCACAAACTGTGAAGACCAGGAGTCAGGCAGCTGATATATTCAAAGTGCTAGTAAAAAAAACCCCACAAAACACTAAACTGCAAACCAAAAATCCTATATCCAACCAAACAATCCTTCAAAAGTAAAGGAGAAAATAAGACATTCCCAGATAAATCAAAGCTGAGAGAGTTCATGACCATTAGACTTGTCCTCCAAGAAATGCTCATGGGAGTCTTGCAGGATGAAATAAAAGGACACTAGATAGTAACTTATAGCCACATAATGAAATAAAGACTCAATAAAGTAAATACATAAGCAATTATAAAAGCTGGTATTATAACAATTTGTAACTCTACTTCTTGTTTTCTTTCTCTTTTAAAAATTTATTTGTTTGTTTGTTTGTTTATTTATTTATTTATTTATTATTTTAGAGAGAGTTTGAGTTGGGAGATGGGCAGAGAAAAGACAAAGACTCCTAAGTAGGCTGGAGCCTGTCACAGGCTTGATCTAATTACCCTGGGACCATAACCTGAGCCAAAATCAAGAGTTGGACACTCAACTGACTGAGCCACCCAGGCACCTCTACTTTTGCTTTCTAAATGACTTAAGAGATTAGTACATTTTTAAAAAGCAATTAAAAGTCTAAAAGCTAGTATTATTATATTAATAACTCCACTTTATGTATTCTATATAGTTTCAGAGACTGATGTACTTTTAAAAAGTATTAATTTAAAGGGTACCTGGGTGCCTCAGTCAGTTAAGTGTCTGACTTCAGCTCAGGTCATGATCTCACAGTTCATGAGCTCGAGCCTTATATCAGGCTCTGTGCTGACAGCTCAGAGCTTGGAGCCTGCTTCACATTTCGTGTCTCCCTCTCTCTCTGTCCCTCTCCCGCTCATACTCTGTCTCTGTTTCTCTCTCAAAAAATAAACATTAAAATATTAATTTAAGTTGTTGGACACACAATGTATAAAGATGTGATTTGGGGAAATCAACATCTAAAAGGGGCAGGGAGGTAGATGTGAAGGTGCAGTTTGTGTGCCCTCCTAAAGTCAACTGGTATGAACCCAAATTAGAGCATTATGACTCTAGGAATATTAAATGTAGCCCCTATGATAAACACACAAAAAATTACTACAAAAAGTTAAATACAAAAGAAGACAGCAATGAAGAAAATGAGGGACAAATAGCTATAAGGCACATAGAGAGCAAATACCAAAATAGTAGAAAGAAATACCTCTTTGTCAGCCAGTCTTAAAATGGAAGGAAATATTGACACTGACTACATCAGGGCTGAACCTTGAGGGCATGTTGCTAAATGAGGTAAGCCAGCACAAAAAGACAAATCCTATAGGATTCCACTTATAAGAGGTACTTAGGGTGGTCAAATTCATAGAGACAGAATGAAGGATGCTGGGATCCAGGGGCTGGGGCAGGGGGAATGGAGATCCAGTGTTCCATAGGGAAAGAGTTTGAGTTCTGTAAGTGGAAAGAGTTCCGGAGACAGGCGGGGGTGCGATGGTTGTATAACACCGTGAATGCCCTTAACATCACTGAATTGTGTACACCGAACCACAGTTACGATGGTAAATTTACTGTGTATTTTGCTACAATAAGAAAATTCATATCAGCTCTTTATATGGGGTGAGTAAAACACTTGATGTTAATTTTCACATCACAGCCAGGTAGGCAGGTGAAAAGAGACTTCTCCCCATGTTACAAATGGAGACAAAGCGTCTGAGAACACACTTCCAAGCGAATGAAGACCCAACTGTCACCATCTTAATGCCCATTTTAGCCAATCTGCTGGAACTCCACTAAAACTGCGCCTGTCTGATTGTGATGCTCTACTGTTTCTAAGGCAATTTAAGAAGAATTAATTAACTGAGTGAAAACAAAAACTTAAAAACTCCAGACAGGTTTTTTGTTTGTTTGTTTGTAAATGACTTGCTTCCTAGTAGTTTCTCTGCTGCCCTGAACTGAAAATAAAAACTGAGATACACACTTGTACAAACAATAATTCAAATAAAGTCAGAAGATGGAAACCAGTCCTGGAACGTCACTGATGCTGCGCCCTGCGTATACACCATGACAGCCCTCCAGTACAAAACTGAACATGGGTGTTATAACCTATTTAAAAAAAACAAAACCAAGAAACCTGCTGGCTTTCTGATGCCCCACATTTATTACAAGGATTTAGAGTTGGAGAGGAGAAATTCAGTGAGATAAAAGTTTGCCTGGAGAAATCCATGCCAATTCCAGAGCCTGGCACTCATATTCAGTGGGAGCTAGTCCAAACGCATGGCAATTAAACAAGTATTTATAGAGAATCCTCTATATGAGTCAATTAGCAAGGAAATTGGAAAACCCCACAGGCTTCTGTTCTCACTGTTAGGTGATTTGGTTGCTGCAGAAAAACAGAGAGCTCGGCTTTTGGACAGAGCAGAGGTGGAGACCACATCCTACCATTTGCCAGTAGTACCTCTCCGGTCAAGTCCATCAAGCCTTTGAGCTGTGTTTCCCTTATTGGTAGTATGATTATTATAAAAATGTTGACAAATCACAGTGTGGCTTTGAGAAACACATTGAGAAGAGGCATATGCAGAGCTAGTTTGAAAAACAGATGAAGTCACTATTCATTAAAATAATAAATGAAAGAAAGAATTTGCCTGCATTTTAAGTCCTTCTCAGCAAAGAAGCATGATGTCTAACAATCCTTCCATTGAGTTCTTCCATGATTTGCCATAAGAGACTCTGGAAACATCAAATTCTCTGTTTTCCAGCTGCAGACCCCAGAGAAACAGGACCCTTGTGTGACAAGACTGTATTCTAAGAGAGGGTCCCTCCCTGAACTCCGCAAGATAGGATGTGAATTTTAACAAGTGTGTTCAGTTTTTTTTTTAAGGCATCAAACTTGATTAAAATGATAAAATGTCTTTAAAAATGTAGGCTGACTGTGTTCTCACTCTGTTCTTAGATGAAAAAAAATGCTTTGAGACCACTACAACGAATGACAGACGTGTACTGGGGCCCCCAGAAGAGGTGGGGGACCAACTCATGACCACAAAACAGGTCCTACTTAAAATTCTGGAAATCCTTCATGAGCCCCTCCCTCCCGTGACTTCTCGAATGTTAGCCCTGCCTTCTTGTCCTCACGCGGCCAGTGGTCTGGGCCCCTGCTAAGCTCAATGTGAACTTCTTACATGGTGGTTCTTCCCGTAAGGAAGGGCCTCACCTCAGCCCTCAAGCTCCATCCATTCTCCCAGGGTCTCAAAGCACCCACCATGCGCCAGCTACTGCCAACATGGATGGAGGGACAATGATGGCAGTCAGTGAAACATCAGAACTAAGATTTGAAGAGTGAACATGAATTATCAAACAAGGGATTCATGGGGGTTCAAAAGATGGGGAGGGGAAAACAATCCTGGAAGAGAGCGTGCCTCCTCTGAGAAGGCATCTTCTCACTCCCCTGCACAGGCTGGTTAGAAAGTGCTCAGGTACTAAGTTAAAAATACTTGCAGTTAGAAGGTACTTGCATAAAAACTGATTAGTGGCAGTTTTAAATAAAATGAAAATGACGGGCTCTTGCAATCATAACAAAACAGCAACTATCTACCATAAAATATGATCTGACAAATTGGAACAGAATCAATTCACTCTATTTCTTTGTGATAATGAAAGAACGTAAAAGATAGATAGGGGCATCTAAGTTGAACCTATATCACGACTCAATAGCACATAATTGATTTATCTCTTTGCTCTGAATATTGTCTCTCCTCACCCATTGAAAGCTAGTTTCATGAGGGCAGGGGCCTTGTAAAAAATCAATTGGCTATATTTGTGGCTATATTTTTGGACCCTTGATCCTGTTTCATTGATCTGTTTGTCAATTTTGATGCCAACACTGTCTTGAGTACTGTATATTTATAATGAGTCTTGAAATCAAGAGGTATTGGTTTTCTAAGTATGTTCTTAATTTTTAAAGTTATTGTCACTATCCTAGGTGCTCTGAATTTCCATGTGTATTTTATAATCAGTTCGTCAATTCCTACCTAAGGGTCTGCTGAAAGTTTGACTGAGATTGTATTATCTATGGATCAACTTGGAAAGAATTGACAATTAGCAAGACTGAATCTTAGCATCCTTGAACAAGGTGTATCTCTCTACTTATTTAAGTCTTTTCTCTTCTGTTAGCAATGTTTTGTGCTATCCTGCATTATAGGTCTTTTACATGCTTATTCAGATTCATCCCTAAGTATTTCACATTTTTGATGTTATACATTTTTAAATTTAATTTTTGATTATTTATTGCTAGCATATAAAAATATAGTTAATTTTAATATAGTGATCTTGTGTGAAACCCTGCTAAGCTCAAATATTAGTTCTAGATGTTTTTGTAGATTCCAACAGATTTTCTATGTAAACAATATAATCATGTCCTTTGCAAAAGAGAGTTTTATTCATCCTTTCCAGTATGAATGCTTTATATGTTTTTTCTTGCCTTATTGCACTGGGTGAAGCCTCTAGTACAACATTTAATGGAAGCAGTGACAGAGGATTTTCTGGTCCAAGATTTTAAAGGGAAACATTCAATCATTGTTCATTAAATATGGTACATGTAGGTTTTCTGCAGAGGCCCTTTATTGGGTTGATGAAGCTCCTTCCACTCCAAGTTTGTTAGGAGGCTCTACCAGAAATGGATGTTGGATTTTGTCAAATGCTTCTTCTAAGTGCATGAAGATGATCATATTTTCTTTAGTTGTGTATACGGTGAATTACATTGATTGACTGGTTTTCAAATATTAAACCAACCTTGAATTCCTGGGATATATATCCGTACTGTTCTTTTCATATATTGTTGGATTTGATTTTCTAAAATTTCGTGAAGAATTTTTGCATTTATATTCCTAAGGAATATTGGTGTGCATAAATATGTGTATATATCTTTTTTCTATTTCCTCTTATAATGTTTTCTTTTTTCTGTTTTCTCTTATAATGTACTTGTATGTTTTTCATATCAGGGTAAGGTTGGACTCAGAATAAACTGGGAATTATTCTTTTACTTCTATATCTTGAAGTTCTCTAGTCTTTTTTCCTGAAATGTTTAATCTGCCATTTGTTCTATCCAATGTATTTTCCACATAAATACTAGAAGTTTGAAATAGGTCTTTTTAAATATCTTCCACTTAACTTACGGAACATAGTGAATACAATTATAACTTTTAATGTCCTTCTCTGCTTTATATCATTTTTCCTACCTTTGATTGTTTCAGGCAAGAGTATAAATCTGGTCCCTGTTACTGCACTTTGGCCAAAGCCCTTAGTCTATTTTCTGATAAAATAGATTTTCCAAAAGAAATGTTTATAGAATTACTTGTAAAATTCTCTCGATGCCAGGAAGGTAAAAGTGGACAGAACAGAAAGACTCCTGCACTCATGGAACTTACAGTCTAGTTGGAGATGACAGCCAATCAACAGGAAGGAAAAAAATAATTATGTAAATGAGATGATTTCAAATAATGTTAGGCAAATGACAGTGATATGGGAGGGGCTGAGAGTGAGTAAGGGAAAAACCTCATTGATACAGGTCAGGGGATACATCCCTGAGGTGAAAGGGTTTGAGCTGAGCGCTAAGAAGGTAAGGATGCGGAGATCCTAGGGAAAAGAATTCCAGGAAGGGAGTTGGCAGGGACAAAAGTCCATGTTGCAGTGCAGGATGAGGGTCAGAGGGCAGGCTGCAGGGAGAGAGCCAGGGCAGGCAGGGGCCAGGTCAGCTGGAGCCTTACACCTGAGGGAGAGGGGTGCGGAGCCGAGGGCTCCCGCCCACAAAGAAATACCAAAGTGAAGCTTTCTTTACATCCCTCCCTCTGGAACGATGAACCGCAAACAGCAGTGAAATTGGCTCACTCTTCCCTGTGGCTGCAGAGCCTTTTCAGCCCACAGGCTGCTGGCAGCCAGGACAGAATTGTTCCTAAAGCAACTGTTGTCCTGCACCTCATCCAAGGCCACCTCCGATGCACGCCCCGGGCCCTGCCATTGCGGCAAGCTGTTCCCGCGACGCCCATCACCACGCTCCTTCCTCTCTATCCCAAGAGAGAGCTGCAGAGAGGCAAGCTGTTTGGGAACTGGCACATTTCCTCCCAAAGATGATGGAACTCGGGGTGGATGAGGTATTCAAGTGTTCTCTTTTCGCTAGGAACAGTGGTACAAAGGGCATCTCTTTAGAGTGGGCTGCTGTTTACAATAACAAGCAGAACCATTTTCCAGTTCCTTCCCCCACACTCGGGTGTAATTTGTTCTCCCTCTAGACTTTGGCTGTGAAAACGATGAGACATCAAGAGAACTGCACAACCAGAATATATGAATCAGCCTGATTTTAGTCCCAGCTGTGTGACTTACTTGCTCTGGGCCTTGGACAAGTCATTCAGTATGAGACACTAGTTTCCTTCCCGGCGACATGAGGACGCTCTCATCTTCCCACTCTCTCCCTGGGGAACTGGTAATTAAGCATGCTTGGGGTTTAGGGGTCCTTCCCCACTCAGACGTAAGGCTTAGGCACACGCAATCCTCCAGGTAAGAAATTGTGTTGCTCAGCTGAGAACCCCAGGGACAACGAGGTGGGGACAAGGACCAGGAAGGAATCAAAGTCACATCTGTAACAAGTATTCTTCCTTTCATTCAATTCTAAAAATATCAAGCTGACCTGGATTTCAGAGCGTATCAATGGTACGGCGCCCACTGACTCAACCATAACAGATACTGAGCAGTTCTTTCCCAAGGACCCCCCACTGCTCCCTGGGGATCTTTCAGATTTTCCTCATTCCACTTCAACGAGATGATTGAAAACGTGGTTTCATCTTTTGCAAACAAGACCTATTTTCTGTGTAAATGCCTCCCTCCAAGATTCCATACCCTCATTGTTTCATGACTCAGAGGCCCATCCCCTGGATTCTATCTTGGCCCCTAGGAGTTTGAGTATTTGAGATGGGGAATGGGGGACTGTGCTTGGCCTTTATTTAATCTGCTCTGCAGTGGGCAAAGTTACTTTTTTTTAAAGTTAAATTCAAGTTAGTTAACATATAATGTAGTATCAGTTTCAGAAGTCAAATTTAGGGGTGTCGGTTGAGTGTCCGGCTTCGGCTCAGGTCATAATCTCACAGTTCGTGGGTTCAAGCCCCACGCCAGGCTCTGTGCTGACAGCTAGCTCAGAGCTTGGATCATGCTTCGGATTCTGTGTCTCCCTCTCTCTCTGACCCTCCCCTGCTCATACCGTCTCTATCTCTCAAAAATAAATAAAAAACATTAAAAAAAGTCGAATTTAGTGATTCATCACTTACATATAACACCCAGTGCTCATCCCAACGAGTGCTCTCCTTAATGCCCATCCCCCATCTAGCCCATCCCCTTACCCCCTTCCCTCTAATGACCCTCAGTTTGTTCTCTGTATTTAAGAGTCTCTTATGGTTTGCCTCTCTGTTTTTATCTTATTTTATTTTTCCTTCCCTTCTTTTATGTACATCTGTTTTGTTTCTTAAATTTCATATGAGTGAAATGATATATTTGTCTCTCTGACTTATTTTGTTTAGCATAAAACACTCTAGTTCCATCCACATTGTTGCAAATGGCAAGATTGCATTCTTTTTGATCACCAAGTAATATTCCATTGTATATATAAACCACATCATCTGTATCCACTCATCAGAGGATGGACATATGCACTCTTTCCATAACTTATGTATTGTTGATAGTGATGGTGCTGCTATAAACATTGGGGAGCACATGCCCCTTTGAATCGGCACTCCTGTATCATTGGGATGAGTATCTAGTAGTACAATTGCTGGATCATAAGGGTAGTTCTATTTTTAACTTTTTGAGGAACCTCCACACCATTTTCCAGAGTGGCTGCACCAGTTTGCATTCCCACCAACAGTGCCACAAAGTGCTCCCCTTTCCCCACATGCTTGCCAACATGTGTGGCTTCCTGAACTGTTACATTTAAACATATAGGTACAACCCAAGTTCAGACAAAAGATGCTGGAGGTTGAAAGAATTACAAGTAACTTTATTTTTTTAATGTTTATTTAAGCATAATTAACATCCAATGTGATGTTAGTTTTAGGGTATACAATATAATGACTAACAAGGAAAGTAACTAGATTTGACCAAGCATTTTCACATTCTTTGTCTTATTTCACTTTGCGAAGTCAGTATAAGTTCCCAATGTACAGACAGGACCTGAGCCTCAGAAATGTCAAGGGTAACTACAGAAGGTCACAAAGATGGAGGGAAAGGATGCACACCCAGACCAGCATTCCAAACTCAACCTCCTTTAAGCAAGCCATGCTAAGAGCGAGCTTTGATTGAGGTAAAACACTAGATTAATATGAGACCAAATTATTTTGATTCAGCCTACTGAAAATGTTTACTTTCACTTTGTGATCCTTGGTGATTACAACGGAGCTCCTTATCTAATTTCTTCACCTTTCCCTAGAGCTCACATCACCATTCAGTTGCGTCCCATCTGTGAATTTAATTAACCAGCTGTGGTCCTGGTCTTCCAGATCATTAATTAAGACCTTCTTTGAAGCTAGCCCCTGACCCCTTTACCCTCAGCCATCCCCCAGAGACTTTCATACAGCTCTGAAGATAACTATTTATTTTAACCCCACATTATATGCTCAGCTTGCAAGAGTTTTATAAGTGCACTACCTCAAAAAGTTAATTTCTCCAGGGACAGATTGTGAGCCATCTCTGAATATGTTCTGTCAAAATCCAAACACAAGAAATTGCCTCTGAATGTTGTTGGTGCTTTTGTTATTATTAATTTTAGGTAATTAGACAATTTGTTAAATAATTCACTGTAGCGTCCTCTTGGTATTAACCCCAAACCTATTTAATGCATATTATTATCAGGGGACTACATGTAGATGAGCAAACAAAAAAATAACTATCCACCCTCCCTCTCCCACAGCAATCTAAGATCATCCAGAAAGTCATCTTAAAGAACTGAGTCAAAATAAGGGAAGAAGGTTTATATACAAAGATGCTCACCATTTTATATATTACAGAATATTGGGCTGATTCTATTATCTAACAATAGGAGAACAAGTAATACATTTTGGTACATCCATATTATGGAATATTATCCCGCTATTAAAACCAGCACTATGTAATTACAGGGAAGACACTTGGGATATGACACCATGTGGAAAATAAAGAGGACCAAAAAATGCAAAATCTACAACAATTACATTATATAAAAATAGGTCAGAATGGACAAAGACTGAAATGACCAGAAGCAAAAAAGTGCAAACAGTTAATTTAGAGTCACAATACTGTGGAAAGGCTTAATGCATGTTTAATTTTGTTAGTGTATATACAACAAACAAAAGTACCCCTGTCCCAGCTCTAACTATTTTAGAAGCACATTAAGTGTTCATGGTGTGGTCCAGGATGTTTGTAGCAGCGGATCTCAATAGCAAAAGTGTCACTGCCTGCGCATAAACCTTGGATCCACCATTTCAGTCAGCTCTGAGGCACTTCTAATTGCCAGCATCTACGTGTCCGGAGCTGCAGAAGGCCAAGTATGGCAACCAAATTTGGGAAGAACCAAAGAATTAGCACTTGATTACCCACAGAAGTCCTACAAACCTTCCAACTTCTTCAGGGTATAATTCTGAGATGGTTGTTTTGCATTATTCCTCAGATTCTAACAAAGGGCCAAAGAAAGTCATTGGAGAAATGTTCTTCTAACATCTAGGACCACAAGAACTTGTTATCCACAGGAAACAGAAGAGATGTCAGTTAATACCTCACACCATATACAAAAGATAATGTGAGATAGGTAACAGTTCTAAGAGCTGAACACATTTCACAGAAGAAACAAAGAAGGTTCTCATTTGTGATCTTAGAGAGGGGACAGGAAGCAATGAACATAAAGAACAGTTGGTGAACTGTAGTTGGTCCAAATTAAATCTTACTCATCAAAGATACCATAAAATATGAAAATGAAAAGGCACAGACTGGGATAAAGTAGTCACAAAATATGTAACTAAAAAAGAACTTTCACCAAGAATTATAAAGGACCCCTACAATGCAACAATTCTTTTTAAAAAATCCTAATTTTAAAAATAGGCAAAAGACTTAGGCACGTCGCAAAGGAGGATACATAAAAGCTAATAAGTAGATGAAAAGTTCTTAGCATCATTAGTCATTGGAGGAGAGGAAATTAAAACCACAAAGAAATACCAATGCACACTGACTAGAATGGCCAAATGTTAATAAGGTGGTGGAGCCACCTGAACTCTCTTAAATTGCCACGAGGAGTATAAAATTTTATGATAACTTTGGAAAACTCTTTGATAGTTTCTAGCAAAGTTAGCCATACACCTACTATAACTCAATACTTCAACTTCTGAGTATTTACCTAATTGAAACAAAAACATCAGTTCACATATAAGAATGTTCACTGTAGCCTAATTCATAATAGCTCCAAACTGAAAACAACCCAAATGTCTATTAACAAGAGAATGGACTATCAAGTGTGGTATTTTCATATGATAGAGTGCTACACAGAACAAGAAACGAATGAGTTTCAGCTACACACATTGATATGCTTGAATCCCAAAAACATTAACATTGATTGAAAACAGCCAGGTGCTTTCTACTCAAGTGAAATTCTGGAATAGGCAAAACCAATCCACAGACACAGAGGTAAGAACAGTGGTGTGTTGGAAAGCAGTGATGAGGATTGACAAGGGAGGGAACATACAAGAAATTTGGGGGTTATAGAAGGTTTCTGTATCCCAATAAAAGTGTGGGTTACATGAGTATCTTTCTTAAAACTGTTCAAACGAATTCATGTGTCAAGGTCAAACAGGGCTCCTAAGACATGTGCCTACAGTGTATGTAAAAATCTACTCTCTGGAAAAAGAACTAAGCCATCCCGTACAAAGACATGGCCTCCTGGTCACTCTTCATTCTCCACCATGTGGTGATTTGCTAGGCTGGGTGATTTTGCATAGACGATGTAGGTAGCTCTGAGATGCCCATGTATTAGAGATAGCAAGTGGAATATCATCTCTGCATTCCTCTAAGAGGTGGACATTAATGCCACTCCAACAGAATGCTGGATATCTGGCGTGAGAGGCTGAGGGGCACCACCAGCCAGGACACCTGCCATGGCGTTAGGAACCCGGGCAGAATATGATCTTGTCATTGGCCGGAACCACCGCCGGGTGGAAGTCAACCAAGTCTGAGACACTCCATGATGATATATATGAAGTATATGAGCCTGAATTGATTCCCAGAAACCCTCCTCCAGAGAGGGCTTCTCTTCTTCACCACCCCAGTGAGCACCAGCAAACATTTTCTGTTTTCTTTTTTTTTGAATGTTTATTTATTTTTGAGAGAGAGAGAGAGAGAGAGAGAGAGAGAGAGAGAGAGAGAGAGAGAGAGAGAGAGAGAGTAAGCAGGGGAGGGGCAGAGACAGAGGGAGACATAGAATCTGAGTAGGCTCCAGGCTCTGAGCTGTCAGCACAGAGCCCGGTGCACGCGCTCAAACTCATGAACCGTGAGATTGTGATCTGGGCCAAAGTCAGACGCATAACTGCCTGAGCCACTCAGTCGCCCCACCAGACCTTTACTGATGCTGGCACTACTCTTTAAAAGCACACAGTCTAGTGGAAAGAGAGCTCCACAATCCAATTTAATGAGATAAAGGTCTAAAATACAGGTGTGGGTAGGAGATCATCAACAACTTGGGCCAGGTGCCGTGGTCAGGGAAGCTTCAGGGAAAAGCTAATCTTTGTGCTAAGTCTGCACAATAATAAACTCAATGGCTTTACCATGATTACTAAAGTAACAGAGGTTCATTGTGAAAAAAGTAACACAAAATAGGAAAGCACCTCGTATTAAGTGAACATCAACCTAGGCCCTACCATTTAGAGATATATCCTGTAACCATTATGACTGTGTCTTTCTTGTCAGACCTTCTCATACTAAATGCCTTCTATGTGTTTGATGTGAAAATGGGATCATATTATACATGATTTTAAAATACTTAGCCAGAGGGGTGCCTGGGTGGTTCAGTTGGTTAAGCACCTAACTCTTGATTTTGGCTCAGGTGATGATCTTGCAGTTCCTGAGTTCAAGCCCCACATCAGGCTCCACACTGACAGTGTGGAGCCTGCTTGGGACATATTCATTCTCTCTCTCTCTCTTTCTCTCTCTCTCAAAATAAATAAATAAACTTAAAAGCTACTTAGCCGGAGTTCGCTGCCAGGTCTTCATGCCTGTATGAGCCCACACGCCCATCTTTAATGGCTGTGTTGGATTCCACACTAGAAGCTGTGTCTTGTGTTTAATCAACCTTGTGAGTCATTCACAATTGTTTCAAATTGTTTAAAATCATTTATAATTGTTCCTAGTGTTTAGCTGGTCTTGGAGAAAGAGGGGCTTGCTTAAGATGTGAGAGAGGAAGGGCAGAAAGGACAGGAGACATGAAGGCATGGGGAGAAGGCACGGGGCAGGCATTTGGGGGACACCAGCCATCCTCAGAGGCCAGGGCATAGGATGCCAGTGGAGTGAAGGAGCCAAGACAGGAGAGGTGAATGTGGTCAAAACACAAAGGGCCTGAGTGGCCAGTCTAGGCATTTGTGCCAGGTCCTGAAAGCCATGAGGAGTGAACCAAAAGTCTAAATCAGCGAAGTGACACCAGCAGATTTGAGTTTTCAAAGGTCATTCTTTCCTTCCTGAGCATTTTGGTGACTTTTGTACTAATTAAAATCGTGGGTATTCACTCTTATCAGTTCGGGAAGCACCTCCCACTCAAGACCATGGGCACTGAATATAAGCCAGAGGCAGTCGACAATTCCTTTCACTGAGCTTTGTTCCCTGTGGACACCTTGGCCTTTGAACAGCTGTCCTTTGGGGTTTGGCTCAGTTTTCTGCTTTTTCCCTTGGGCCTGAGCACCTGGCTCATGGATTGCTTGGCTCCGAGACATACTAGAGGTTTGGGCATATGTGGTTTTGGTGACACTTTGCATTTGGGGACAACTGTAAGAAGTAAGACTGATAGGAAGAGAGCCAGGAGACCAAGGTGACATGGGGTGAATGTTCTCCCAATCCAAGGATACGTACATTCTGAAAACAAACAAACAAACCCAAACTTCTCAATAATCTGCAGAAGCTCAAGAGGAAGAAAGTTAAAGAAGGCAAGTGCCAGAAACCAAGTGGGATCTCCCTGTCAGAGGGCTGAGTGGGAGATGAAGTCAAAAGGCTCACAAAGCATAGACCTTCAAGGTAAGGTCGAATGAGTCCAAACAGGGGGAAGGAGAAGGGGTGTTAGCCCCACATTAAATGTAATAAAATGGGATGGAGTGTTCCATGAAGCAGGGAGCCTTGTAGGGCTGCATGATTTAAGGAAAACATACTTAATATACCTCCCATACACAGGGGAAAATACAAAAAAAAGGAAAAAAAAAAAGGAAAGACAGAAAGAAAGAAAGAAAGAAAGAAAGAAAGAAAGAAAGAAAGAAAGAAAAAAATAAACCTTGCCATTCAACCTGGAAAAGTCAGAAAAGTCTGCAAGAACCAAAATAGTCTGTATCAAATGCAATTGGAAACCTAAATTCACACTATTCATCTTATAGGAATTTAACATAAAAACTTGACCGAGTGAAAACTCTGAGAAGTCAGCAAAAGAAAAGGTGAAACATTTCTACAATTCAGAGATACAGGGGGAATCTGCTGAAGATTCCCTATCACAAACCTCACCTGCACTCAGACTGGGAAAAAAATAGCATCCTAGACAATGGAGATAAAGAAATGATCTGAAAAGGAGCTGAAGATAGGTATTTTCAAAATATTTAAAGAAACTAAAGAAAGACTAGAAGCTATACACCCAAAAGTGAAAGAAATGGAGAATTGTAAAAATCCCAATAAATCAAAGGGAGTGAGGGACGCAAAACCTGAGAGACTATTGAATACTGAAAACTAACTGAGGGTTGAAGGGGGAGGGGGAGGGAGGGGGAAAAAGAGGTGGTGGTGATGGAGGAGGGCACTTGTGGGGAAGAGCACTGGGTGTTGTATGGAAACCAATTTGACAATAAACTATTAAAAAAAAAAAAGGGAGTGAGATAGCCCAAACTCTGGTCACTGTTCTGAATGATGGGAATGCATCTCTGAGCAGAAAAGGCAAAACCCTGTCCCCACAGAGCCATCATTTAGGAGGGGGAGACCACAAATAGACACACATAAAAAGTAGTTTCAGCAGTGCTCAATGCCACTTGACTGGGCCACGACCGCTGGACATGGACATTGACCAAACATACAAATAAACACATGACACCCATGAAAGAAAAATGTGAGGACATCACAGCTGTACTGAGCAGGCATGAAAGAGAAGTGCTCGTTTCACAAGAATTTCATCAAGTTTGCTTAGTCACACCTTCTTAAACAAAACTAAGCCCTTGATGTCCCAACCTCTTCTGTTCTTTTTAAAAAAATTTTTTTTATAATAGTTTATTGTCAAATTGGTTTCCATATAACACCCAGTGCTTCCCCCCACAAGTGTCCCCAACCATGACCATCACCCTCCCTCCCTTTTCAGCCCTCGGTTCCTTTTCAGTATTCAATAGTCTCTCAAGATTCATGCCCCTCCCTCTCCTCAACTCTCTTTCCCCCTTCCCCTCCCTAGGGTCCTCTGTTAGGTTTGTCCTGTTAGACCTATGAGTGCAAACATATGGTATCTGTCCTTCTCTGCCTGACTTATTTCGCTTAGCATGACACCCTCAAGATCCATCCACTTTGCTACAAAAGACCAGATTTCATTCTTCCTCATTGCCATGTAGTACTCCATTGTGTATATATACCACATCTTCTTGATCCACTAATCAGGTGACGGACATTTAGGCTCTTTCCATGATTTGGCTATTGTAGAAAGTGCCGCTATGAACATTGGGGTACATGTGCTCCTATGCATCAGCACTTCTGTATCCCTTGGGTAGATCCCCAGCAGTGCTATTGTTGGGTCATAGGGGAGTCCTACTGATAGTTTTTTGAGGAACCTTCACACTGTTTTCCAGAGCGCCTGCACCAGTTTACATTCCCACCAACCGTGTAGGAGGGTGCCCAACTCTCCACATCCTCGCCAGCATCTATAGTCTCTTGATTTGTTCATTTTAGCCACTCTGACTGGTGTGAGGTGGTATCTCAGTGTGGTTTTGATTTGTGTTTCCCTGATGATGAGTGATGTTGAGCATTGTTTCATGTGCCTGGAGGCCATCTGGATGTCCTCTTTGGAGAAGTGTCTGTTCAGGTCTTCTGCCCATTTCTTCACTGGGTTATTCATTTTTCGGGTATGGAGTTTGGTGAGTTCCTTGTAGATTTTGGATAGTAGAATGGCATATCAGATAAAGGGCGAGTATCCTCTTCTGTTCTTAAATTTGAAATAGCTTCTTTTCAATACAACACAAACCCAGATTCTTCTCCAGAGAATTCTATCATCAGATGACATCTGCAATTTGAATTTAAAGTTTATTGAAACAATGTTAGACTTACATGATGCTCTAATAGATAATATGGAGAGGTCCCATGTAGCCCTTATCAATTTCCCCCAAACAGTAACGTTTTACAAAACTACAGCGCAACATCAAAACCTGGTAAAGACATTGATATAACCCACCTATTTCACTTGTACTCATCTGTGTGTATATTTTGTTCTACATAGTGTGGGTTCCTGCATCCATTTGCTATAGGTTTGGCGTTATATGCTGTGTGGTTGTTTTTTTTTTTTTTTATAAATGCTCTTTATCCAGTCAAGTTGTTTCTCTTTATTCCTAAATTGCTGATAGTCTTTATTATGAATGAATATGAGAGTTTATTAATTGCTTTTTCTGTACCCATTGATATGATCATAAAATTGTTCTTCTTTAGGTTCTTTATATGGCAAGGTGCATTGACTAATTTAATGCTGCATGCTGAACTTTGCATGCCTAGGATAGGTTCCACTCAGTCACAGTGTACGGTTCTTTCTAGACATTGCTGGATTCAATTTGTTACTATTTTGTTAAGGACATTTGAGCCTATATTCATGAGTGATAATGATCTGCAGTTTTCTTTGTTTGTGCTGTCTTTGTCTGGTTTTGATATCAGGGTAACACTGGCCTCATAAGGTGTTTTACCTTCTTTCATTTTTTTTCTAGAAAAGATTATGTAAAGCTGGTGCTAATTTTTCTTTAATGTTCTGTAGAAATTTCCAGTGAAACTCTCTGGGTCTGGGGATTTCTTTTTTGAGAGCTTCTTAATTATAAATTCAAATTTGTTAATGATTGTAGGACTTTTCGGATTATTTATATCATTTTAGTTGAGTATTGATAGTGTGTGGTCTCCAGGAACTGTTCAATTTCTTCTAGAATTTATGAGTGTGCAGTGATTGATGTTTTCCTTTATCATCCTCTTAATGACTGCAAGATCTGTGGTGACAGCCTCTGTTTCATTCCTGAAATTCATAACTTGTCTTCTCTCTTCTTATCTTTGCCAGTCTTGCTGGAGGTTTTAATTTCACTATTTTGAAGCATCAGCTTTTTGTTTTATTGATTTTTTTTTACTGTTTCCCAAATCACTGATTTATACTCTTATCTCTATTATTTCCTTCCTTCTGTTCATTTTGGGTTTAGTTTGCTCTTCTTTTTCTATTTTCTTGAGGTATGAACTGAGATTATTAATTCAAGATCTTTCCTTGTTTCTATGTAAGTATTTACCTCTCAATACTGCTTTATTGCTTCCCACATGCTCTGATATATTGCATTTTCATTTCTATTCAGTTAAATATATTTTATAAGTTGTCTCCGAGATTCACCAATTGATCCATGGATTATAAATGAGTTTGTTGTTTAACTTCCAAGTGTTTGAGAATTTCTTTTTGTGTTTGTTATTGATTTCTGGTTTGATTCATTACAAATTATATTCCAAATGACCGTAATTCTTTTTTTATTGAGATTTGCTTTATTACCCTAAGTACAGTCAGTCTATCTTGGCAAATTTTCCATGAGTGCTTGGAAAAAAAAGTATATTTTGCTGTTATTAGTGGTGGGTGTTTTATATACACCAGTTGGATTCTATTGATTATATGTATTGTTCATATCTTCTATGTCCTTCCTGATTTTCTGAAAGGGGAGTGATAGTAAGAGAGAAATATGGAAGTTTCCAACTATAATTATGTATTTGTCTGTTTCTCCTTCATCATATTTTGTTTTGTGTTTTTTGAGTTTCTTTTGTTTGGTGCATATATATTTAAGTTTGTCATGTGTTCCTGCTGGATTGATTCTTTTATACATATGTCATGCTCCTCCTTGACTCAAAAAAAATTCTTTGCCCCAGAGTCTACTTTGTCAGATGTTAACATAGTCATTCTTTCTTTTTATGTTGTTTTCCAGGTACATCTTTTTCCATCCTTTTACTTTCAATCAACCATTGCTGTATTTGAAATGAGTTTCTTATAAACAGCAGATGGTTGAATTGTGTTTTATTATGCACTGTCATTCTTATCCTTTTGAGTGGTGTATTTCAATTATTGAAAATTAAGGTATTTATTGATTTGTTAGTGCTTAACTCTGCATTTTTATTTGTTTTTGGGTTACTTCTGGTTCTTGTTTATCTTTTTTTCTTTTTCTTGCTTACCTGTGGCTTACTTGAACATTTTATGTATTCCATCTTTACTTATGTGTACCTCTTTGCATGGTTTCTTACCGGTTGTTCTAGCCAATATAATAAACATATACAACTTTTCACTGTCTGCTGGAATCATAATTTTACTACTTTGGCATAGGGTGGAAACCACACTTTTTCCCTTTAGGCTCCTTTACCTTCCCCATTTTAAATATCATTGTCAGTGTCAGATGGTGTTGTAAATTTTGCTATAATCACCAAATATGTTTTATAAAACTCCTGAGGAAAAAGATAACCTATTATACATATCCATATTTGTGCGTTATTAACTCATTCTTCCTGGTGCTCAAAGATTCTTTTATAATTTTCTTTTTGTTTGGGGACTTCCTTAAGCTAATCCTTAAGGGCATGCCTGCTCATTAACAATTATTTTGGTTTTCTTCCATCTGAAAAAGTATTTCCCTCTCATTTCTGAAAGACAGTTTTATTGGGTATAGAATTGGCAGTGATCATTTTTTCCTTTTATTGATTGAACAAACTTGTGCCACTTCCCTCTCACTGCCACGGTTCCAGAGAACCAACCTGCTGACACTCTGATCAGTGCTTCCTATAGATAATATGACATTTTTCTCTTACTGGTCTCACGACGTTTTCTTTGTCTTAGTTTCAGAAGTTCATGATGTGCCTTGGTGTGGGTTTCTCTGAGTTTATCCTATTTGGAGATTCTCATGGTTCCTTGAGTCATTGTTTAAGTCATCTGTCAACTTTTGGAAAACTTCAGCCATTTTTTTCTTCAATTATTCTTTCAGACACATTCTCTTTCTCTTTTCCTTCTGGAACTTTTTATTTTTTTCTTTTTTATTTAAAAAACATTGAGTCTGCTTTCTCTCTGGTGTTCAGATTGGGTGAATTCTACTGATTTGCACTCACGTTAAGGGATTCTAATCTCTGTCACCTTGAGTCCACCTAGTGATTTTGTAATTTGGGTTACTTTATTTTTTAGTTCTATAATTTATTTTGGTACTTTTTCATGGCTTCTGTTTCTTACCTAAGACTTTCTATTTTATTTTTCATTTGTTTCAAGGTAATTTGTAATTGATTGCTGAAGCGTTTTTATGAGGGCTGCCTTAATATCCCTCTAAAATAATACCAATATTTGATTCATCTCACTGTTGGCATAAGTTGGTTGTCTTTCTTATTCAAGTTGTAAGTTTCCTGGTTCTTGGTACAATGGGAAATTTTTGATTGTATCATGAACTTGTCCTATACTAGGAGACTCGGGGTTGTATTTAAATATTTTATTCTGGTACATAGTCACCCAGCTTAGATTTAGCATGCGGGCAGGTCTTGATCTTCTTTTTAAGACTGTGATTCCAGTGACGTTTTGGTTTTCAGAGCCTTTTCAACGTTTCAGAGCCTTTGCTTGATTCGTCTGATGCTGTGGGGGCTCCCATGGTCCCTTGCTGTGGTTCCTGAGGGGATAGGAGGTGCTTCTCCAGGCCAGACACTCGGTGTCTCTTGGTGAGGGAAGGAGCCTTGGGCCCACAATGACAAAGAGAGTTACTGGACCAGACCACATGTTGCTCCCAGCCATTTTAGTCTCTCCCCTCCAGAATGAGTCTCCGGGCCTGCAGAGAAGGAAAGGACCTTCCCTGGCCACTTACTGTTAGAGGGGCTTCTGATTGGTGACTGATTCCTCCTCATCAGTTCTGCTGTGGTAACTGTGTATATTCAGCCCAGGAGGGAAATGAGCCTGGGATGCCTGCTGTTTCTAGGTTGGAGGTCCGGAGACTGAGCCTGGGTCACCCTGTTCATTGGATGAGGAATAAAAGTCATTTTGCTGCTGTGTTGTTCCTTCACCCTGGCTCTCAAACCAGTTTTCCTTCTTCTTACCACCTTTAGGAGGTATCTTTTAATTATCTTGTATTGTTCCAAGGACTTATAGTTGTACTTAGTCTTTGCTAAGTGAGAATAAATGAGACTATGCCATTTTTCCTGGGCCAGAAGTCTTGACTTTCATATTTTTAAATAGAATTTTTCTTTTGTACTTATATTCAATCATTACAGATAGCAGTGCTATCTGTAATAGGCCCAATTTGGAAACCACTTATAGAATTTTCATAGTAAAATAATTGTGCCATGTTCACATGATAGCATCCGAGTCGACAATAAGAATGCACAAAATACAGCTAAAGCAGCAATACGGGTGAATCTTCCAACATAGTGTTGAACAAAGAAACCAGAGACTGAACAGATCATTCTTTGTGCTTCCATTTTATATAAGGTGCATAAAACGGGTAGAAATTATCTGTGCTTTGGATGTCAGGCTAACGGTGCCCTTGGAAAAGAGTCAGTGATGGTAAGGGTCATAAGAAGGGCTCCCACAGTGCCAGTGATATCTTGTTCATGATCTGAATGCTGGTTACATTATTGTATTCAATTGATCAAGCTGTATATTTATAATTGGTGCAATTATATATAATTACATTTCCCTAAAACGTTTTAACAAATTAAATGTCTGCTGGAAACTGTAGATTTTAATAGATGAAACATATAATAGATTTCCCAACCAGCACTGAGCTGGCAACGAAGCTAGCTTAGGAACCAGGTACAGGAGCTATAATGAACTCCATGGGCTCTTTCAATTTCAGTTCCTTTATGTGTAAAGCTATTGTTAGTTTAGACAGACTCCACGAGAGCCTGATCTGAGCACAGCCAGGCATGTGCTGGGTGCTTTGCGTACAAGGCTAGTCCCCATAACACGGCTGCAAAGAAGATGTAGTTGATTATCATCATTCATGGTAGTTATAGTCTATGAAGTTACTGTCAACATGGAATTAATGAAAACTGAAGCACAGCTTCTACAGGGTTAGGTTCCTGTGACTTTTGGTCACAACATTTTCAGCAACCAATCAATACATAACCATGCTTTTGTGAGTTTCTGTTTAAAGACACGTTTCAAATATGCAGTGTGGATTCATGAACACTGAACTCACAGCCAACCACGCTGCATCTCATGCCTGAATCACGCTTCTCTAACACAGGCGTGTTCTCTATTTGTCATATGTCAGCCTTCTTGTGATTAGGAACCCAGGAGAGCACTGCAACACTAGCCGAGGGCCATTTAAAATAACAAGAGCAACAATAAAAAGCAAACGCATGTGAAAAATCTGTGGCCCATAGTGGACTACAAGAAGGACACCTGATGACGGTGGAGGAGCTGGAACAGAGCAGAGTGTCCGCTTGTCAAACCCGGGCTGGGAGCTTCCATGTCAGGCTGGCTCATTGTTTGCCTTCTCTGTTCATATCCACGAAGGACCACGAAAGTGCCATAAATATTGATTTGAGGGTTTCAAATAAATTTTAGTGAGTAGGCAGATTTGCAAATACCGGATCCGTGAGTAATGAGGATTTCCGTATTCTCATCCACATGTTACCCAGGCAAAAATTCAGGGTCAAATTGCTTCAGACATCATCCAGTAAGTGGCAGAAAATGTTCTGTCCACAGGACAAGCTTGATTTGCCACCTTCTCTCAGCAGTTCCCTTGCCTTTTTTAACTCAGTGACTCCCAGGGTGCAGGGGTAGCCCTTCCCTCTTCTGAGTTCCAGATAAGGACATCATCACACTAACAAAGCACTTGTCATGTGCTGGTTCTGTGCTAACTGCTGTGTGCGTACTGACTCATTTAATCTCACTCCCACCTATGTGAGTCAGTTCTGTTGACATCACTACTGTAAATATGCAAGGCGTGGGTAGTCAATGTGGCCACTGTCACTCAGCTTATAAGAGGAAGTTCTAGGATCCCATTACAGGCAGCTCAAGCCTTCGGCAGGTGCACCACACATACAACCTTAGTCCATAATCCTAATCTGTACTGTTCACACCACATGCAAAGTGGAAGTTACCTATTTGCTTTGCTGCTTTTCCCCAAAGGACTGTGAGTTCACCAATAACATCAGCCTTAGTTTATTCCTCTCTGCGTCCCCACCGCTTGGCTCAGATGCTAGCATGTACCAGGAGGTCAGCAAATAATTAGCAGATGCAAACACAAAGGTGTGAGCAATGGACATCCACCTTCCTGGTACCCAGCACGGGCTCTGGCACACAGGGGTCATTCAACAAATATTTGCTCAAGAAGATAATCACCATTTTCCACGAGCAGCATTATTTTTCAGCAAGAGAGGATGCTAAGCTCTCCAGTTGCTTTTGCCCACCAGCTCCAGGCATGCAATGGTGCCAACCCCTCCTCTGAGCTGTGACAGGATGCCTCCTGGCTCTGAATGAGTCCAGCTAATTAGACTCATGTCTGCCAACAGAGAGAGTGGACAAATACTGAGAGGAAATTGTTAGCAGAGAAGAGGAGGGTAAGGGGGGGGGCGGGGAATCAGCAGTTTGTTAGAGGCAATGAAAAGGATCGAGTTATGCCTCCTGCTAAATTACTGCATGTACTAATTGTATATGCACCAGTAATTGTTGGTGCTGCTCATTTACATTTGATTATTATATTTGTAGTTTTTAATTGCGTTTGAATATGTCTGCTGCTAATACTGTCAGGATCATCATTAGCTGTCTGCAATCCTCAGTGCTGGTTCTGCTAATGAAATGCAGATCTGCTACCAAGGCCTTCATCTTATCCAGACAATGATGGCTAGAGCAATACAATGACTACCGCTCAGAGAGTCCACCATGTTTTAGGAGCTGTCCTAGGTGCTGCTTCATAAGAAACAGTGTGGAATTTTTTAAGTGTGATAAAATTGGGTTTTATTCTTGGATTGGTTCTTTACTACCGTGTGATTTTTTTTTTTAAGAAACGGAACCACTCTGATCCTCAGTTTCATCCTGTGTAAAAATTCATACTTGGCATGCTTATTGTTTAAGCTGACAACAGGTTAAAGATTCTGATGAATGGTAGGTCCTTAATGAATGGTGACTGTTCTTACTCTCATTTACCCAGGAACCCTCTGTGTTCCCACTGGAATCCTCTCTGCTAAGGGCCTCATCAGCACTCAACTAAGAAGCTGTAATTATTTAACTGGTCTTACTGCCTCCTTTCTTTCTCCTCACCAGTCTTCAAGCAGAGAAATCTGGAAGTGTGTCTTTTCCGTGCACACAGGCTGTCGATGGCTCTCTGCAGCCTACAGGACAGGTTCTGAGCCTCATGAAAAGTCCCCCTGTGCAGGGCCAGGCTGCAGTGATGGAGCCCATGACACAGACCTCCACATAAGACTGCACTCACCCCCCTAACCGCTGTATGCCATCAACTATCACCATTTTTAGAATTGCCTCTGCCCAAAAGAGCTGCCTTACCCAAGGTCACCCCTGCTGGGGAAGCCCACTCACTGGCCAAAGTGAGGGATTGAAAACCTGACCCTGTGACCCCAACTCAGGATAACTCTGAAGAGCTGACCAGCTTCAGAATGCTCATGGGGTCACGTGACGCTTCATTATGCCTGCACCAAGGCCAGATGCTCCTCTGCTCAACTTTCTTCCCTTCCTTCCATCTGTTCTCCCCAGCTGCTGATCCCCAGGGCACCCCCTAATTAGGTGCTCCCTAACAAAGCTCCTGCTTGCTAATTTCTACCTCTGACTCTGTGTCCTAAGAAAGCAACTTGCAACACAGACTACCTCTCTCAATTTGTGTGCACTACGTCTGCTGTCTGACATGTGTGAAATAGTTTTCCTTCCAAATAAGCCATTTACTTCCCCAGCTGTCTACTGTTCCTCGGAAGGCTCACCCTTACCAGAAGCCCCTTGAAACTTGCCAGCCTAGAGAGCTCCGACTCCTCCAGCAGCTTCAGAATGAAGGCTCTGAGAAGCCTCCCTTATTGTCCCAGGCAGAGTTAGGTTCTGGGTCTGGAAGGCCTGTTTACGTCTCTGTACAGGGCTGATTGCCCTACACTGTAATGGCCGATTCAACCATCTGCTTCCCCTATCAGCTGTGAGCACCTTCCTCTCAGTCCCAACCAGGGTCTGGTACCTGGCAGGCGCTTAGCAAAGTTCTGTCATGTATGAAAAAGCCTAGTGCTGGGCACATAATGGACATTCGATAAGGGTGTCGTTAACCTGCACTGTTAGGAAACCTCAGAGATGTCTGGAAGTTCCTTAACTTAATGGAGACTTGCAGAGAATCTCATGTTCGGTGCTTCGTGGCACACCTGCTTACGTCCCTTACTGTTCTGCATTGAAATAGGCTGGGTGCATCCCCCACTAGAGTCTATCTTGCTGGAGGAAAGCTCTGTGCCTCACACTCCCCTTCCCAGTGTCTGCTCTTCTGACTGGTATGCTCAAGGTTGTTAGAAAAAATATGAAAAGGAAAAAGGTTTTGGAAATTATAGTGCAAGTAACGTGCGCTGAGGGTTTACTGTGTGGCTGGCACTGTTCTAGGAGCTTCATGACTTAACTCATTAAGTTCTTACAAAACCAAATGAAACACACTGTTATTCTCTTCACTCTACAAATGGCGAAATGATGACCCAAAGATCACTGTTAACTTGATCAAGATCCATAGTTGGCAGGTGGTGGGACCAGGAGCAGAATGCTGGCAGCCAGATGTCCGAGCTGGGCCTCTGAACCATGACGGGATTCTGACTCTGCTGTACTCTGTGGATATCTACTCAGTGAACATAGATTTTCTGAGCATCTACTATGTTCCATGGTTCTAGATACCAAAAACATTTTAAGGGAGAAACAGGAATAAAAATCCCAGTCCTCATGAAGCTTACCCTCTAAATTCTTTTCATTTTATTTATTTTTGAGAGAGAGAGAGAGAGAGAGAATGAGCAGAGAAAGGGGCAGAGAGAGAGGGAGACACAGAATCCAAAGTAAGTTCCAGGCACCAAGCTGTCAGCACAGAGCCCAACACAGGGCTCCAACTCACGAACCACGAGATCATGACCTAAGCCGAAGCTGGACGCTCAGCCAACTGAGCCACCCAGGCGCCCCGAAGCTTACACTCTAAATAAGGTTGACAGTCAGTAAAAAGGTAAAACTAAATATGTCATTGTCAGGTGCTAGAGAGAAAGATTTAAGGGTGTGTGTGTGCGTGCGCAGAATTTTAGGGTTTTAGCAGTTTTAGCTGGGGTGGCCAGGGAAGGCCTCCTTGAGAAGGTGTCATCTGAGTGAAAACCTGAAGGGAGAGGGGAAGACCCCTGTGAACATCTGGGAGAAGAGCATTCTAGAAAGAAGGCAGAGCAAGTGCAAATGTGCCTGTCGTGCCTGAGGAACAGAGGCCAGCAAGCCTGGAAGAGAATGAGCAAAATGGAAGATGAGCTGGAGGACAGCAGGAGCAGACATGCAGGGTTTGCAGACCATTGCAGGGAATTTGGCTTTACCCTGGTGGGTAGGGAGCAGAGGAGTAACGTGACTTGGCCGAGGTCTTAATGGGATGGTTCTGCACGTTGCACTGGGAATGGACTGCAGCGGGCCAGGGAAAAGTCAGGGGTCATAGGCGGGAGGCTGTTACAACCACCAAGGGGAGAGGTGATGGTGGTGTGGATGACGGGAGCTCGGAAGCAGTCAGCAGTGACTGGACTCTGGACACAGTACAGAGACAGACACGATTTCCTGTGGATTAAGTGTGGAGCATGAAAGGAAAGAATCAAGGAGAAGTCTGAGATGTGGGGCCTCAGATGGGGGAGTCAAGGCTGCCTTCAAAATAAACTATTCCAGTAGAAGTTTAAGAATTACATATGTAAAGTTTGAGACAGAGAAATGGGGGGCAAGTTCTGTAAGCCTGGCTAGGATACGGAAGCTAGTAAAACAGACACACAGCAGCAACATTTATTGGGAGCGGGGGGTATGTCAGGCACTGTTCAAATTACATAATTCCCCCCAAACCTGCAAGGTATGAACTATGATTCCTCCAGTGTATGATGAGGAAACTGAGACTCAGCTAGGTTACATAACCTGCCTGAGGTCACACAGCAGGTAAATGGCAAACCAGGACTTGAGTCCAGCATTGTGTGGCTTGCATGTTTAACCCTGAAGCTCTGATACTTGCCAGTAATGTCACCACATTGGTTTCTCTTCTCTGACTTGATCTTCATAACACAAATAACTATGGTTATTCAGCACTAACTATGCTGCGGCTCTGCTCTAAGTGTTTCCCAGGAAGTATTTTCAATGGGCTCAGCAGTAGGCACAGAGAGGCAGAGTAACCTAGCACAATCACACAGCCAATACAGAGGAATGGGTATTCGAACTCAAAGTCTGACCCCTTGGCCCCCAGTGCTCCTCATTATATTGTTTAGAAGACATGGGAGCCACTGAAGGATTCTGAGCAGAAGAGAGGCATGATATGAGGTAAAAGGTCCCATTGGCTGCTGTGTTGACAATAGACTGCAGGAGGCCATGGACAGTAGGGAGGCCGCTAAAGGCTGAGGTGGTGGTGCCTGGAAGAGAATGGCTATGGTGGACGGAGAGGAGCTTCCATGTTCATTCACTCACTTATTCATCCAGTCACTCATTCCTTGGATGTCAGCTTTGCGCCATTCAGAGAGGCAGCTGCATTCTCTCCTGCATGAGGCTCTGTACTAGAAGCCAAGGATTGAGTGGGGTAAAGACAGGCACAACCCGCACCCTCACGGGTCTTACCACCTCACCAGGAAGGAGGCAAGACACAAATGACTACGTGCATGCATTCTGAAAGAGGTCAGGTTCAATGAGGCATGTATAAGGGGAGCCAATCCGCTGTGTATCCAAGCTGAGTTCAGCTAACACAAGGCTGGAGGGACCCAATGAGAGAGTCCCTCACTCAGGAGAGAGCATGTCTGACCTTAAAGTTAGAAAACTAGTGGACAAGCACTCAGACAGAGAATTCGTGGTAATCTAAGTCTGCACCAAAGGGCGCAGCTGGAGGATTTGGTGGGGACGTGGGAAAGAAGGGTTGGGGTCAGAAGGAGGGCCTCTGATGGATGCTCACCATGGTCTACTCTCCTGTGTACCAAACTCGTCCAGCTCCATGTCCCCCACTTCCCTAGAAACCTCAAGTCCTCCGCCTGGAAGTCCAAGCTTGGACACCCTGTCAATAGTATTCAGTCTGCAAAGCTTTCTGTCAATTAAATTTCATACGTGTCGATGAAAGACAGTCTCTGGCTTAGAGGATATTAAATTTGCGAGGTGAGCCATCGGCAAATTCCTGGGTGTTTCCAAGGGTGCCACATCCTCTCTCTCTGGCTCAGTGATGGCACCTATACCACGGATGGGAGGCCTAAAGAGATGAAATGTCATCCTCAGAGCTCAAGCCTCCAGTTTTATGTCTCTAATCTCAGAGTAAGAGACAATTGGAGTAATACCCACATGCCTCCTGACACTGGGGCTTACAACATGATCACACGCATTATGTCCTGCACATACGATACTCCACTCAACACCACCATGTGAGGCACAAATTCCCCAGGAGACATGGATGCACATGTCTGCCATGGGCAAGAATATTCAGAACAGCTCCGATTTATAAGCAAGAAATCACTAAACAAAGAATCATACAACAGAACAGTTCACGGCAGTGGAAAAGAACTTCTGGAATATGGCAGATGAATTTCAAAGACATTATGTTAAGAGAAAAAAGCAAACATAAAAGAATACATATTCCATGATTCCATCATATAAGTTTAAAAAGGAGGACCCACGAACGTCTAATGATACAGACTGGAAAAGTAATAACCTCTTAGTGGGGTATTTCCTGGGAAGGAACACGAGAGCACCTTCTGGGATGGTGAAAAGGCTCCACAGCTTTTCTTTAAAAATTTTTCTTTATTTTTATTTTTTTGAAATTTTTTTCTTTTTTAAAATTTTTATTTATTTTTGAGAGAGAGAGAGAGAGAGAGAGAGAGAGAGAGAGAGAGAGAGAGAATCCAAAGCAGGCTCCAGGCTCCGAGCTGTCAGCACAGATCCCGACATGGGCTCGAACACATGAACCTCAAGATCATGACCTGAGGTGAGGTCAGACGTTTAACTGGCTGACCCACCCAGATACCCCACTCCACATCTTGATTTGGATGACTGTCACTGAAGTATATACATATGTAAAAGTTTATTTGGCTGTACAGTTAATATTAATGTAGTTTGCTTTATGTATGCTATCCCTTAATCTAAGAATTAATTTTTTAAAATTCTGTAATATTATTAACTAAAAGGAGAAAATCATATGATTATAATGATCTCAAAATAATCCAAAAGCTTTGCTGATACAAGCTACTAATGTTGTTCTTTATACACCAAATCCCATTCGTTTTTCTACACCTACACACGATGACAACTTTTGATATGTAAAAGACCTGCCCCCTCCCCCACCAACCCTGAACAGGGCAGATTCCCTTGGTAGATGATTTCAGAGAACTGTTCATTTTCCTCAGAGCTCTTACCTAGTTTAAAGTAGCACACCATTACGCTGATTATTTAATGAATGTCAGTCTGCCCCACTGGGCTGTGAAATCTGGGATGATGCCTGATTTTACTCACTGGGATCTCCAATCTCTTCACTAAGTGCCTCTGGTGTGGAAGGTGCTCAATAAATATGTATTTAGTGAATGATGGCAGCTCGTCATAAGCTGGGAATTCTATATATGGAACATTTACTGAGGCTTGAACATAACATTAAAGAAAAACCAGGATCATACCATCCATGTGATTTCGTGAATCTTATCTTTTACCTTTATTTTTTGTAATCTTTAAAACATGGGGAAAAGCTGAAAAGTCATATCAAAGAACATAGCATACGCGAGGTCAGAAGGCAAGACCGGACTCTGGCTAAGTCTACCCAAACCATACAGTCCACATGCTGGCTATGCTTAAATTAAGCCTAATCTTAATAAGAAAATGTCAACTAGAAAATCCCCAGATGTTTGGAGGTTTAAAAATACACTTCTCAAAAATTCATGAGTCAAGTGGAAATTACCATGAAAATTATAAAGTAATTCGAACTGAATAACAGTGAAAACATGACATATTAAAATTTGTGTGGGAAGAGAGGGTTCAAGATGGTGGTGTAGGAAGCTCCTGAGCTCACCCCTTCCCATGAACACGATACCCCTAACACTACATGTGGAATAAGTTCCTCTGAAGGGAACACAGAAACTGATGAACAGGGCCTCCAGCCCAAGGGGAAGACCAACATGGGTAGAAGAGGCATAGATGCAGTCATGCTAAGGAGCAAAACCAAACCACAGGCCCAGAATTCCATGGCCAGGAGAGATCTCAATAGAATGGAAATTTCCTTTGAAGAGTGAGAGATTCGAGCTCCATAGGAAGCACCCCAGCCCTCAGATCCTGCACAGGAGAGACAAGCCCCCGCAACAGCTGGCTTGAAACCAGTGGGAGAATGTCTAGGGAAACTATGGAACAGAAGGAAAAGGGAATCCTGCTCTTAAAGGCTTGTGCAGAGACTCATTTGACCCAGAAACCAGCACACGACACCATATCAAAAAGTGCATAGGCTGTAGGTGAAGACGTACCTACTAATCTCAGAGTGTCCACTGAAGAGGCAGAAAGCAGGTAGGCTTCTCCTTGGGGACTGAAACTCTGGAAGTAGCCATTTTGGCTGCCATTTTTGCTACCTTGTTGTGCCTTGCTGATCTTGGAACTGGTAGATGCTGCTCCAAATCCTGTCTCTAGACTGCTAGTGCCCAGGAGTGCATCCTGCTGAGAGTCCTCCATGACCTTGTGCCTTGGCCAGGCTTTTCAGCCAACAGGTGATAACCCCATCCACAAGCATGCCTGTGGCAGCCACAGCTGGGTCTCACATCCAGCTGGGTCATGGGCCACACCTGCCCACCAGCATACCCACAGTACTCATGACTCCATCATCAAAGGAGGGCCCATGTGGCCCACACAAGGGACATGCCTGGGGCACCCTGTTCTGGTGGACAGAGGGGATAGTGTTTCTGGGCTCCCTAGGACATCTCCTTCATGAGATCGATCCCTCTACACTAGAAGAAGTAGCTGAACTACCTAATACATAAAAACACAAGAGAGTCTGGCAAGATGAGGAGATAGAGGAATATGTTCCAAATGAAAGAATAAAACAAAACCTCAGAAAAATAAGAAAATGAAATGGACATAAGGAATACACCCAGTAAAGAGTTCAAAGCAATGGTTGTGGAGATGCTTACTGAAGTTGGGAGAAGAATAGGTGAATAGAATCAGAAGTTCAAACAAAGAGAAAATATAAAAAAGTACCAATCAGCTGAAACATATATGTTTCAGAAGTGGAAAATACACCAGAGGGAATAAACAACAGATTAGATGATACAGAAGAAGGGATCAGCAATCTGGAAGACAGGGTGGTGAAAATCATCTAAACTGAGCAGCCAAAGAAATAAAACTTTTAAAAAATAGATAGTTTAAAGAATTTCTGAGACAACATCAAGCATAGAACATTCACATTTATAGGGTCTCAGAAGGACGAGAGAGAAAGAGAGAGAGAGAGAGGCAGAAAATTTATTTGAAGAAATAACAGCTGAAAGCGTCCCTGACCTTGGGAAGAAAACAGACATCTGGGTCCAGAAAGCATAAAGATTCCCAAAAAGGATGAATCCAAAGAGATCCACACAAAGACACATACTATTTAAAATGTCAAAAATTAAAGAGAAGGAGAGAATATTAAAATCTGCCAGATTCCCATGGTTCATCTTGGGAATCTACCCCAAAAACCAAGAGCACACTTTACTCACTGGATGTTAGCAATTTGGCAATAAATTACATTAAATAAATAAATAAATCCTCAAAAAATAAAGGAAGTCATAGTGATTCTTAACTAAATTCAATGGATTGAGTTCATAAATCTGAATGAACATTTCCATTTCACACACACACACACACACACAGACACACACACACACACACACAAACACAAATACACACAGCTGCAAGAGAAAAGCAAGTAATGTATAAGCCAACCCCATAAAGCTGTCAGTTGATTTTTCAGCAGAAACTCTGTAGGCCACAAACAGTATACATGATATACTCACAGGGCTGAAAGGAAAAAACAAACAACCAAGAAACCACTACCTGGAAAAGCTGGCATTTAGAGTTGCAGGGGACACAGAGTCTCCCAGAGAAGCAAAAACCTAAAGTAGTTCATCACCACTAAACTGGCTTTACAAGGAACATTAAAGGGACATCTTTAAGTAGAAAGGAAAATGCCATAACTAGAAGTAAGAAAACATGTGAAAGAAAAAAATCTTACTGCTGAGGGTAAACATATAGTAAAGGTAGCAGCTCAACCACTTATAAAGCTAATATGAAGGGTAAAAGTCAAAAAGTAGAAAAATCAACTATATCTACAATAGTTAATTAAGGAATGCACAAAATAAAAATATATAGAATATGACACCAAAAACACAGAGTATGGAGAGACTAAAAACATAGTGCTTTTAGAATGTGTCTGAACTTAAGTGATTTCCAACTTCAATTAGACTATTTATTCTAGTTTTTGTGTTACATTAGTTGAGAAAGTACTGGACCATTATTAAAGAAAAATATTGGGGGGGAGCGGCAAGATGGCGGAGAAGTAAGGAGCCCCATTACCTCCGTCCACCCACAATTATCAAACTGAGAAGAATTAAAAAGCCACAGCTCTCTGATCTCCAAGAACGGAGGTGTGCGGACAGACCCCTTATCGACAGCAGTCTCACGGTTGCCTGAGTGAGTGAGTGCGAACGGGAACCGGAGACTTTAGGGGAGGG